>JAFFZR010027847.1:0-17812 GCA_018397195.1 Lethrus apterus | reverse complement strand
TTATTAATACAATTTATTTTCTTTTATCTAAAAAATGAGGATTTAATCAAAGTAGGTAGGTCTTCTTGTAAATTTTCGAACAAAAAGGGTACTTTACGTGAGAATTATCCACATGATGACGTGGACCAATGATATTTTAAAACCAAGATCACATCACAAATCAGAACAATCTTATACTGAAAAGATTCATGGTGCTTTTCTTGCCGCTACGTCATAGTTTTACCATGACAACATTAAAAATACATTAAATGTCATTTTGACAAATGTCAATGTTATAATTCATTCGGATAATTCTCCAACCAAAGATCATTCGTGCTCAACTTTTGTCTGGCAAGATTTTGATTTTTTTATTCGCAAGAATTGGTCTCGTTTAATTGCCAAGCAACCATTGCTCATGCAAAATAAAAATCTTTCCGGCAAAAGTCGAGCACTCATGCTCTTACGTATGAAAAGATTGCATGGTGCCTTTCTTGCCGCTACGTCATATTTTTTTTGACTTAGTAACCATGAAAACTTTAAAAATGCATTAAATGTCATTTTGACAGATGTCAGTGCTATAATTCATTCGGTTAATTCTCCAACCAAAGATCATTCGTATTCAACTTTTGTCTGGAAGGATTTCTATTTTTTTATTAGTAATAATCATTGCAAATAAAAAAATAAAAAAGTTTAATTGCCTTTAACAATCGCTAAAGGCAATTAAACTCGACCACTTTCTTTTCGTCAAATTGGTTTCGTTTAATTGCCAAGCAACCATTGCTCATGCAAAATAAAAATCTTGCCGACAAAAGTTGGAGCACTCATGATCTTACGTTTGATTATATTATTAACCTATTTCGATTGACTAGTGATTTCAGTAACGTGTTTAGTGAGCGGTATAACAGTAGTTAAGTAAACGTCATAACTGATGACGTAAGATTCCCCAAAACGAAATTAAAAGTGGCAACTTGTAAGGAGTGGCTAGGGATTTTTGTTTACTTAACGTCTAACATAAAATGTATTGTTCGCTCTTTGTAGGTTGTACATGTGGTGCTAATATTATCAGTCAGTTTTTATTTGTGTTTATTAGTTTTAAATTATAGGTTAATATTAAGTGTAATATTTAAGTTTAGTTCCTAATTTATTGTTAAATTCTGTTTGCATTATAGTTTATTTTTAGTATGTTTGAAGCAATTATTATTTTTATGATTTAATACTCAAATATTGTAGCTCTTTTTTATTTGTTGTAGCCCTTTATTATTTATTTATTAAGTACTGGAGGTCGAATTGAAGTATCACTCGAAAAATAGCAGGATAATGGCAGGAATGTTGATAGCAACTTACAGTATAACCAGAAAATCGAAAATAATTTAATCTAATAGGATATCTACAAACTTGAAGAAAATATTTAAACGAGAAGTCCATAAAATTTTAACGAGCTGAATCACCCTGTATATATAATTGTATTATTACCCTAACAGATAAAAATAATTATAATTTTGTCTAAAGAATATTTCTATTTGACGCACAACATTGCTCGCTCACAGCATTCTTAACTTAAGATAATTTCGTGGTTGTTGCTTATACCAAATGTACAGCGCCATCTATCGGTGGTGGGTACAAGGCATAGACAATTTGTTCGGTTGTATGGACCTTAATTTTTAATTGAAATTAATAGTTTTCTGTGGTTATTTTCGCCGGTATAATTGGTTATTCTTTTTTTTATTATATAACGTTTCAATCTATATTTCACTATTTTAATACTCACTAATATTCTTTATTAAAGTCACAAAAACACCACTTAATGTTATTTTTTTATTAATTCTTTTTACAACATTTATATTTGCCAATTAATATTTCCATTAAAACAGATGCATACAGTGAGGACAAAAAGTAAGGAACATATAAAATAAAAACGAACTCAACCGGTTTTTTAGAAAACGCTGAAACAGGTCGATTTTTGATTTCAAAAATACGCATTAATATGTGCGATTCATCTTTCATTTGTTTTGTAGTTATGACGTCATCACAAAAAAAATAAATGACAACATAGATTTTTTTTGTGGAATCCGATAGTGATTTGTCTACCCTTTATGACCATGCAAAAAAATCATAAGGTTGCACTAAACAAATTCTGAGAAAAATCGATCTCAAAATTTAATGTTGGATGAGATTAAAGTATGGAATATTTTTTAAAAAAGCGAACTCAACCGGTTTTTTAAAAAAACGCTGAAACAGGTCGATTTTATTTTTTTAAAAATACACATTAATATGTGCGATTCACATTCCAACTTTCATTTGTTTTGTAGTTATGACGTCATCACAAAAAAAATTTAAATGACGACATAAATTTTTTTAGTGGAATCCGATAGTGATTTTTCTACAAAAATCATAAAGTTGCATAAAAAATATTCTGAGAAAAATCGAACATTATTATTACAATTATTATCATCTTTTTTTTTTTCTTGAGCGTGCAACCAATTAAAACGCAAGTTGTGTAATTACACAACTTGCGTTTTAATTGGCTGCACGCTCAAGAAAGAAAAAAAAAAGATAAGTATTCTATCAACCAAGAATTTGACACTAATAATTATTATCATGGTATCATGATTATTCAATGGTTTTAAGATAAAAACGAAAGGTGCTTCAACAAGATAGTTACGTACCGTTAATGGTCTGAATTATTTGTTATTTAGGATAATATCAACATTAAATTTTCAGATCGATTTTCCTCAGATTTTTGTTAGTGCAACCTTATGATTTTTTTGTACGGTCATAAAGGGTAGACAAATCACTATCGGATTCCACTAAAAAAAAAAATGTATGTTGTTATTTAAATTTTTTTGTGATGACGTCATAACCACAAAACAAATGAAAATCGGAAGGTGAATTGCACGTATTAATGTGTATTTTATATTCCTTACTTTTTGTCTTCACTGTATAAGATTGCTGAGGCCTTTGTAGCTGCGTTCATAAATAAATAATATGATGTCAGTTATTAATAATAATAAAAGCATATGGTCTAGTATGAGACCCTGTAGAACACTTATTGTCAATGGCAAATACGTTATACGGGTAATGATAAAAAATGACAATGTGTAAAAAATAAAAACGCACGATAACACAAAAAACCAATCGAGCAACTATCACACCAGACAAACAATTCAAACAGTGATTTTTTCCATTTGACGAGAATCGACGATGATCTCAATTAATTTACAACATTTATCGCCTCAACAACTTCCATTTCGCGTAATGCGCATTCGAAAACGACGATAAGTGCGCGATCGGGCACAAAAGAACATCTTGTTAGACCCAGATCCATTCAGCGTGCAGCTCCTCTTCACAGTCGAATTTTTCAACGATACAAATGTATTATTGTCGTCGTCAACCGGTCGCTACGACGATCTGAAGATCTACTCGAAAACGAATCCGAACCCACGGTTATTGAAACATCTCCATACCGTATCTGATTTATTTTCTCGTGGAATAAAAGGGCACTCGAGTGCTCCGCACCGCATATTTTTGCTCTTTTGAATCGAGTTATTGAATTTCTTGCACGTTGCGGAATTGGCGTCAACGCCGCCAACCAACCACTCGACTTTATCTCCTAGGAATACGCACAAAACTTAACGAACATCAATCGGTAGAACATGTACCAACGTCGATTACGTCAAGGAGAAAAAATTAATTTTCTTCGACGACGTCCGATCGATGCCATAAAACGCGGGTTGCGAAAACGCCACGAGATGTCTGATTGCAAATAATCCCCGTGGAGCACAGAAATTATAAGATTAAAAGACGGGCCGAGACTTTGGAAGGCCCTTTGACATCGAGATTAACCGTTATTTATGGGGTCATTTCTGATACATCGCCTCTATAGGCAATCAGCGATCATTCAAGGATGTTAATTGCGAATTATACCGCTTCAGAGATCGTTACGCGACGTCAAAGTAACGTTCATCTAAAATATACAGGGTGCTGGCCATTTAATCAGGGATTCTTCTACAGCGACTTTAATATGTAACTGAAATTTTTTAATTAAAATAATTTGTGAAGGGTTAATTTATTTAAAATAATTCCAATGTCTCCAACCTCAAAAAGTAAATTTTATCGCTCATACTGTATAGTACGATTCGCATGTTACACACTTTTATTATTTTATTGAAGTTTCATTTATTTATCATGGAAATAGATTGCCAAGAAAAAAATCTCCCAATCGAACCACATGATTAATTGTCGAGATAATCGTCGTGTTATTGACCAATTGGTCGTGTGTGCGGCACCTGGTCACGGCGTCCGCGGCTGATCGGCTGGACCACCCGCAAAAGCCGGTCTTTACTGTCAATGAAAACAACGGCCTGCTAAGGAGTAGAGGCTCGTAGAACACGGCTTACTAGATTTACCACTCTAGATATGACAACGTGATCATCAATTAGACGTCGACGGTCATTTGTTACGTGTCATTGGCAAATTCTGATATCGAGAAGGCTTCGCCGTACCCCTTTTCACCGGCGGATTATGACAGTCGACCAGATGGGCGAACGTCGACGTTTCGAAAGACACATTAAATTTAATCAAGAACTTCCAACATCGATTTTCTCAATACAAAGCACTATGTACACTGTCATTTAAAAAGTCACATGGGTTTTTTCCAATAATTAAATTGGATTAGATTCGTTGAGGTGGTGTTTCGACTTTCCAGATGGAATAAATAAACCTGTATTTGGCATATCTACTAGATCTTTCTTTCATTTGTTTAATTTAATTGCGTATTTTTTCCTATCTTCTCCACCTTCTCTTTCCATTTCCTCAATATTTCAAATCTTTCCACTGTTTCGTTCACGATTCTCCACTTTCCTTATCTTCGTCCTGGTTCACTTCATCGCAAACCGTCCACAAATGCATCCATTCGTCACAAAATATGTACTGGCTATACTGTTCCCCCATCCAGTATTTAATGTCCCCTTTCTCATATCAGCACCCAAATCTTGCAAATATTCTTTCCTCTCCCAACTTCCTTCTTCCGTCCAGGAAATCCGATGTCCTCCCATGTGGTGGGCGATGGGTTGGATTTGGAAGACACTGACTGGTTGCAAACCCCAAATTGTTCAGTCTAGCTAGTTAGATTAAGATATGTGCTGTTTTTCTATCCAAGTTAACCGAAATTAAACAGGAAAATGCTGGTTGATCATAGCTAGTATCCAAGGTTTGGAAGCAAACCATTTACTAATAGAGACTTTCGATATATCCCGTGTGCGCTTTACCGAGTCTTGTCTAATATATACCGATTGCTCATAGCTACTAGCCAAGATTCGAAAAAACACACATGTTAGTCATTTATGGAGTGATGTTCGCGTATTCTCCGTACGTTTTTTCTAGCCTTAGTTTGTAGCTATGACAGTACCACAAGCCATAAAGGCCAATGACTTTGACTTCTGTCACATTATTTACACGTTTTCTCCTTTTAATTCTGTTCTATGCCATTATTTTTTAATCACGTCATTCAGAGGTAGCCAGGAGGTGGAAGGAGTTAGAAGGGCAGAGAAGGTACCAACTGATACAGAAGGCCAAGTATAATGAAAGGTACAAAGAATTAGTGGTTTATGGATGGACGCAGGGGTATCTGGGAGGTGAGAGGAGTGGCGAGGAGGAGGGAGGAGAGTAGGATCGCGAGATTCAGATGCGGAAATGAGGAGAAGGGGAACAAGTATTGGATGGGGGAAGATTATAAAAGGTGCAGGCTGTGTAGAAAAGGAAAGGAGTCGTGGGAGCACTGGATGACGGAGTGTGAAGAAGGATGGGACAAGGAGGTGAGGAGCAGGGGGAGAAGTTGGAAACACTGCTTCAGCGAGACGGGGAAGGGAGTGGAGATACTAAATGCAGTGAAGGAAAAAATTGGAAATTAAAGAGAAGGGAAGCCAACGTTAAGGCTGTAAAGGAGCGGACCATATTAGCAGTAAAATGTATTATAGGACATGTTATGTTATATTATGCCAAATAAAGGTTTTTTTTTCATAGGATTTCATTCAGCTTTTTATTTCCTTTCGTATTTAGCATTTTCATTCTTACTTTATTTCATTCATCTATCGCCCATTTTCAAAGGGCATTGAAGCATTTCTTGTTTTCGCCTTTCTTGTACCGTCCAAAGTTCCATCGTTCCTATGAAAAAATCCTCCATCTGAAGCCTTTCTTTGTCAATGTTCTGTAGTTCGGTCTTTATAATTATTTTTTATATTTCTTTTTCGTCGTGTTTCTCTGATTAAGTTCTCAGAATTAGTCAGGGCTGAACAGGACTTTTGGTTATGATCTTGCAGTTGTTACAAATTATTCCAACATCCATTGCAAGGATTAGATGTTATTTCTTCGTCTAGCAGCGCCACTACTTCTTTCTTTTGTAGTTCTTTAAGGTTATACTTTTCTCTTGTCACTTGTCTTTGGCAGCTCCAGTTTTACTTTTCCAATTACCAAGAAATGGTCGTATCTGCGTCTGCTTCTATAGCTTCTGATATCCTTAATAGTTTGTTGGTTATTCGTTCGAAAACGTCTATAAAATTCTTCTTCTTCGTACTCATTATAATTGTCTCTTCTCTCACTCATCGCCCATCACACATGACGATGGTTTAATATATTTTTTAATTCTTCAATATTTTCCGAACGATTGTCTGGAAATTAATTAAATCAAATAATGAACTTATTTATACATATTTAATGGACATATTGTCAAGTGTCAACTGTCATATTTGACATTAATGTCGTTAATATAGTACTTTCTCAATATTTTATTGCCAACACGATCTAGCACAGTTTCAAATCTCGATAAACGCAATCGTTGATATTGATTTACAATAAATATGGATTATCGTTAAACTTTAAGATTAAGATAATCTACCGATTACAATTTACGGACATTAATAATGAACTATTTATGCAAAAATTGACAAGTGTCAACTGTCAAATTTGACATTCACGTCATTAATTCAATACTTTATTGCTAACATGATCTAGCAGAATTCCAAACCTCGATTAAAGTAATCTTTCAATATTTGTTAATGATTTATAATAACTATGGGATTAGCTATTCCGTTAAACATAATCTAGATTAACAAAATGTTCAGATTAAACGTTAAAACTAGGCATAATAAAAAATTTATTTAATGCACATATTGTCAAACATCAACTGTCAAATTTGACATTAACGTCATTAATATATTTTTCAGTATTGCCAACATAAATTATCCAAGTTTTAAACCACGATTAGAATATTTGAGGTGCCGGCAGCATTCACCGTTGGCGTACAATTAACGGTGATCTAGAGGAATGGGCGAACTTCTAGAGTAACAAGCTCTTACACAAAAACAAAAAACACACACATTACACTAAAGCTAAAAGAGCTAATTAAAAAATTGAGTGACTGGCTGATACGGTTACTGCCCGAAGCCATTGAAATGAAAGCACAACAATAACAACAACAATATTTGACATAAAACGCTTTTTTATTTAATTCCATTGTAAACGTTCGTCGTGGAAGAATTATCTGGTCCACTATCATTATTTCTCATAATTAATGGATTATTATAACAGACAGGACGTATCTCCATGTCGGTCTACACCACTACCTTCGATATAACATTAATCAATCGAAAACCGATAAGTTTCTCCCAACTCTTTCGCCGGAAACGTAAAAGCACCATGCGTCGTAATTCCTTTCTGTGTTTCAAAGTCCTCGCAGCGATAATCAAAAGAATCGCGCCGGCCAAAGCTGTCGCAAAGTAAACGTGGTCGCGCACAAAGTCGAAGATATATGAAATTATAGGTCGTTATGGTTGCCTGTGTGGGTGCGCTTTCGTGGGGCTTTGCGAGATCGGGAGTCTCTAAGACTGCGCTGGAGATCCACTGATCTTTGATTTGATATATCGGATTAAAGAAACCCTCACACGTCTCACAGGAAATGCATTATTCTCTCTGTTTGGTGGGTTTCAACGCTTCGACGTCGCGTCGTCTCGACAAAGGGACAAATATTTGGTTTTTTTGCTCGTTGAAGGAAACTTCTTACTGACTTTCTTAATAAATTTGTTGCAAAAAAGGTTTCTGAAAGTTTCTGAAAAAAAATAAATAAATAATGGATTTAAAAAATGCTTTAATAAAAGCTCATGAGATTACGTATTTTTTTAAGTGATGTATACTCAAAGATCTCCAGATAAAATAAGGAAAGATAAGGAAAGAATAACAAGATATGGTGAAATTAAAAACAATGTTTAAGAACTTAAACATTTCTTCAATTAAGTTCTTATAATGAACGTTCTAATAAACGAGACGAGGAACAAGAAAACTTATAGAAGAATTTCGAGAAATAATGTACAAATTAAACAAGAAAAAAAAATTTGAGAAAATTACAAGATCTTGACAGGCAAACAGTGTGTGTTCAAATTTTTTGAGTTTAAGATAAAAGTTTGTGCAATATTCATAGATCGGAATAATTCAATTAAGTTTTTATAATGAACGTTCTAATAACGAGACCAGGAACAAAAAAACTTATCGAAGAATTTCGAGAAATAATGTACAAATTAAAATGAAAAAAAAAATTAATTTTGAGAAAACTGCAAGATCTTGACAAGCAAACAGTGTGTGTTCAAATTTTTTAAGTTTAAGATAAAAGTTTGGGCAAAATTCATAGATGTTTGAAAAATGAAACTCTTATATTTCAGAAAATATTCGCGGCGAAAAATGTTCATAAATACAAAAGAAAATAAGACAAAAATGAACAATTCATCTTTTAACTAAAAGCACGAATGTTAAAACAAATATCATGCAGACAAACATAATATCATCCATACTTCAGGACGACTAATAAAAATGCTCGTATGTAAATAATCTATTCTGAGTTTTTGTCATTGTGTACGTTCGTCTGTGTTGAATTATATTAAAAGGATATTCTATACGTAACAAAGTCATCCCGTGTCGTGGCGTATACGTCGGACTGGGCCCGCGGGGTTCGGCGAGGGGTCCGCGGGGGCAGACTTTCAAGCTCTGTATAGGCATAATTGAAATCAAAGTTTTTAGATCAATGCATAGGTAAAGTAAGTCAGACAGGCGGAGCTATTCATAAAGTTTTTTCCATTTATCTCGAATCTGCGGCTACCAACGTACGCGTTTCCATTATTCGGCGGCTTATCTCCGACCATTCAAATATTCAAATCAAAGGCCTCAATTGAGAACCAAAGTTCGGATCTGAATATGAATAAACTTCGAAATCTTATTGATGATTTACGCAGGTGCACACACACTGTTCGGAAAGAAGTTTTGTCCGTCTCGTCTTAACATGAAATTGAATCAACTCTTTATTTATTATTTTTTTTTCGACTGCACCTCGTATATCATGAATCTAATAATAAAAAAAATGACTAGACGTTCGTTTGCGCGCGAACGAAGTCGACATACACATTTCAATTTTAGAAGAATCCCGTGCACAATAAAATATTTATTTCGTCGGCGAAGTGACTCTGGCTCGTCGAACTCTGCATTCCACCGACAGCATAACAATGTTTATGGGGGTCAAAATATTTCAATTTGCGCGGTCGGCGTGGATTTATGGTCTTATTTTGAGAGCTGAATATTCACCCGATATGAACCCGCAACGACGATTAAGTTTTTTTCGCATAATTTTATCGCCTATTTTAACGTCGTATCGAGATATTGCCATCGTTATGGTTTTAATATTAAATATTCGAGCGTTTAAATCGACCTATTTGGCCAATTTGAAATTGATTGCTTGCAGAAGAAGAATAAATCAAAAGAAATATCACACCATGATTTTTACGACGTCATAATTATCCTTTTTAGTATGGGGCGGAGGTTTGGGGGGTGAAAGACTTCAAGAGTCTGGAGAGGTATCAGCAGCAGTGGACCAAAAGAACACTAATGTTGGAGAAACCAACGCCTGAATACATAGTGCTAAGTGAAACAGGGCAGAAGAGGATGTTGGTGGAAACGGGCAGGATCGGTGAACTACGAGATGGAAGTGAAAGACAGTGGTAGAGAGAACTGGACAAGGCAAGCAGTAGAAGAAATAGTAAAAAGAGGGCTGAACACAAGAGTCCGGTCAAGATGGGAACAAGAAAGATTGGAAATGTATAGAAGAACAGGATTGGCAACATCAGGGCTGGTAATGGAAGCAAGTTGGGGCAGGGAGGTGGTAGACATGGTAGTGAAGAGATGGAAGGAAGTGGACGGTCAATGGAGATATCCTTTTATTTTTGTGCATGGCCATTCGCTCTCAGATCATTTTCCTGTCTCCAGCCATCTTTCCTTGAACTGCTCCTCTTTTTCTTAACTCTTATTTTCTACAACTGATTTTGGGTCATGTCCTATAGGTAACGTGTGCTCTAACCATGTCTTTGCATTTTTGCCACTATTTGTATTTTTTTAAATACTTCCTGCATCCGTCATTTTCTATGATTCCTACATATATTTTTCTTCCAAAATTTCTCTCACATGTCACTAACTTTATGGATACTTTTTGTCGAAATCCATGTCTCTCCGATGAGCCGTATGACACCATAGATCGTACTCTTGTTATAACATTATCCTCGCTGCTCCTGTCATGAATTTTAATATTCCCATTAATGCTCCGAATTTCTACATGCTTTAGTTATACCATTTTTAATTTCATTAATTTCTTCACCTTTTTGTGTTAAAAAAACACCTAAACATATAAAACGTCCAACGTCGAAAATGTGTATTTTTCACTTGTCGCTATTTTAATTAAATTTGTTGACCTGTTCTGTTTTGTATTATTTTTCAGTAAAGAGCGTTAGCCAGTTCAGCGTGCGTTTTTTAAACAAAATGTGCTGACGTTTGACCTGTAATCGCGGCGTTCATGAATCTTAGTCAACCTATGTTTTTAAACACTCATCAACTGCATTGAACAGCTTCTGATTAGCTTTTGAAAAGCTCCTCTTAAATGGGGCCCGTTCAAAAGCTGTTCTGAGCTTTTCAAATTTCATAGATCCCGTTCAGGAGCTGTTCAAAAACTGTTCATAGCTGTTCAGAAGCTTTTCAGAAGATGTTCAATGCAGTTGATGTGTGTTCAAGGACATAGGTTGGTTAGGATTCATGGACGTGACGATCCCAGGTTAGAAGTTACGTGTCATCACCTTTTATTGAAAATAATTACGCATGCACAGTGCCCGGTGGTGGTGGTGGGCACCGAATCGGGTAATACTCTCTACTTATTTCCATATATTTCCATACATTTTCTTTTATATTATTTTATTATCTACCCAGATTTCCTTGCTATACTTTCTAACCTCCTAAAGACTTCTTGTATGTCATCTTTTGACATTGTTACTAAGAGAATATCATCCGTATATGCAATACACGTAATTTGTTTCTTTATTCCTTATTCTTACTATAAATTACTCGGTTGTTCTTTACTTATTTTTTAAGTCGACCAGAAAATAAAAGGAAAAACTGGGCAAGATTAAGAGAGAGAATATTAAAGATACGGAGGATTTCATAGAAAAAACAAATAGCGCTGGTGAAAAGGACTCTAAAGAATATTGCCCCAGGAGAGGAAACATGGTTTGATGGAAAATGTAGAAGAGCCAACGAGGAGATGAGAGACGGGGTAAAGGCTTTCAAACGACGACACGTGCACTGGGAAACCATCAGGAGGGGTGTGAGCGTAAGGGTTTCGAATAATTTTTTGATTGGTCACTGTATTATAGACAGGTTTGAATTTATGAACCGAAGATACAATTGTACGAGTCGTTCATAATTTGTCTTATAAAGAAAATGTGGCTGACTGATTTTTCTTAAAGCCACCTTGATATTCAGTTATTATCCCTTTCTTGTGGCGGTCTTAAGTCTATCTCTTCTTTCTAAAAAAGAATGCACAAGGACAGGAAACATGGTTTGATGGAAAAGGCAGAAGAGCCAACGAGGAGATGAGAGACGGGGTATAGTCTTTCCCTCATGGTTTGGTGAGGGAGATTTGATAGGGTGTGAGGGTGCACAGGAAGGCTAAAAGGGATGGGAAGAGAAGTTATTAAAATGATTACAATCAACGGATAAATGGGAGTGTCTGAAGGACGGAGGAAAGAAAATAAGGGATCAAATGGACGGATCACAATGGAAGGTTGTAGGACGCACTTAATGCAACTGTTGGAAGTGTGAGAGAACGAGGTCATAAGTAGAGGAATAAAGAGTGAAGGAGGGAATTAAGTGAACAAAAGTAAAAGAAGGAGTAGCAGAAGAAAGTATAACGAGCTTAAAATGGAGGAAGGGTTGTTGAAATGCGAAATGGGCAACAACGGAGCATGTGATGGAATTGGAAGAACTGTTGAATAACATAATGGTAAGGAAAGAATAGTGGCTAAGAAATGGAAAAAGGCAATAATAGTATCCATATACAAAAAGGGTGATAGGAATTTATCGGGAAACTACAGGAGCATAAGCATCATTCAATAGGTGTTAAAATATATAGTAATCTTCCTCAGGAATTTAAACATTTAACAATTTCCAAATTTAAACAGTAGTTGCACGGCTTCCTCGTTGATAGATGCTATTACGCACTAAATAAGTTTTTGTAAATATTAAGCTCTATTTGTGTATCTTATTTTCCCTTTCTCTTTCACTATATGACAGTCGCTGATAATAAAGATTATTATTATTATGATTATCCACATATAAGATAATCGCATAGGTGCAAAGTGAAGTGGAGTAAATACAGGCAGGAAGTAGGAAAGAACGAGTTACATCCGACCAGATAATGACCCTTAACTACATCTTAAAGCAAACGTTTGGAAAAGTGGAGAGAATGTGTTTGCGTTATTTGTGAGGTGGAGAAAATGCAGGAACGTTTTTTGAAGAAGGCAACGGTCAACGCCAAGATAAATAATATTGCAGGAAACTGTAAGGGCGAGAGTGAGCGCGGTGAAAAAATTGGTGAGGTGGAAAATGAGGATGAGTAAGGGAGTCGTAAGGGAAATGATGAGGATAGCGGCAAAGAAGGAGAAGGAGGAGATACGGGAGACGAAGCGGGCAAAACGGAGAAGGAAATGCGGGACAAAGCGTGGAAGATGTGGAAAGAATGAAGTCAGAGGTATGTAATATCGAAGGAAAACTAACCAGCAGGTTATAAGAAGCGGAAATGCAAAAAAGGCAAAGTAGGGTGAGTGCAGGTAACGAGCGGAATCCTTAGGAAAGGAGAGAATATATTATGTGAGCAGAGAATGATTGCCAGCTTTAGGTGTGGCAGTGAAGGAAAGGGGAAAATATATTGGATGAAAGAAGAGGAGAGAAAGTGTAGTTATATGTGGAGAGATAGAAGATAGATATAAGCACTGAAGCAGCGATTATAAAGTGTTGAAGTAGACGGAGGATGAAAGAAGAAAAGGAAGAGGAGGGAAGAATTCCTTGAATGAGAAAGACGAGGAAGATATTGTAAGCAAAGAAGAAGGATAAACAAACAATATTATTTTGCATATTGTACTATGAAACACTGATGGAAACACGCCATTTTTTGGACAAGTTTAAGCCCTTGTAAACTAGATACAAACAGTGAACATTTTAAAACGTTTTTTTTGTAATAAACGTTGTTCGTTTAAAAAAAAAAAACAAAATCATAGATAACAGTAAAAGTCGTGGCATAGCCGGTTAATGTGATCTAATCATTTCGCAACGTTTACTGCGATATTCCAACCTAATTAAAACAAAAGAAAGTCACGATGTAGCGAAAATCGAGAATCGATCGGAATTTTTTCATTAAAGTCGCATTAAAAATGTGTATATTTTCTTTACGTATGTGAATGTAAAACGAGTTTGTTTTTAACGTTCGTGCCTCGTCGTAACTTTCGTCTTCTTTTTTCGATTCTCTTCGGTGTCAAAACGTTAATAAATATGTATTAACCGCCATAGCCTTAATAATGGGTTTTGCGTTTCTCAATATGCATTGTGTCAGTCAGAATGATATTGATACGGCGGCAACACACGGCCTGAAAAAAAAACGCAAATTTTAATTCTCGTACACGGGAATCGATTTTCTTTTTCTAGTACGTTCGTTCGGTAGGTTAACGTCTCGCGGTTGGTTTTCGGATAAAAATGTAGGTGAAATGAGGCGCAAGACTCGCGGTGATTTTGATGTGGGATCGGCGCAACTGACTGACAGGGTACCGACCCAAAGCGTCAAAAATCCCTATCGAGAATCGTCGACCGGATTTCGTGACGATTGGACGGTGTAATTTATTTAGGAATTTATGATTTTTCTCACTTCAATTGGGTTATCTCTTATAAATGTAATTTGTTACTATTATTTTATTATGCTAATGCAAACTAACTAACTAATAAGTAAATGATCTCACATGTGTTGTTGTGAGCGAGACGCATTGCATTGACGGTTCTTTGGATTCACCTAGTTAGGTCTTCTGGTCACCTTCTTTTAAGTCTTTTGTTTTCAATTGGGGGGTTGAACAGTTCGTTTATTAGTTGGTTATTGTGGTTCCTGCTTCGGTTTCTGTGCTTGTCAGAATAGGTACTGATGACTTCATTGTTGTATTCAGACTATTTTCTTTTCTCTCCATACCTTTATCCATACTTACATATGCATTTTCTTCTGATTCTACACTTCTAATCAAATCGGCTCATCTGGAATTTTTATTTAAAAATCATTTTTTTCGGAAAGCAAACATCACATTGAAGTATAATAATATGTACTATAATAAACTATAATAAATGGTTGAAAACATCATTTAACGTTTAATTAACGTTATAATTGTTGATTGAATTGATTGATTGAAAAAGGCAAGAAATCATTATTTTATATTGAAAAGAAGTGGGGGTATTATCGAAATTAAACAATGAAGTTTAAAAAAATCTTTATTCTAATAACAAGTGTAACCTCCCCGTGCTCTGATTACAGTTGCCATTCCATTGTTCATGGAGTTAATCAAATTAACAATAACATTTTATGGTATGTTGTCCCATTCCTCTTCTATTGCAACCTTCAGTTCTGGAATGGTCGTAGCAGCAGGAATCCTGGATCGAACTTTTCTTTTGAGCTCGTCCCATAAATGCTCGATAGGATTCAAATGAGGGCAGCACGCCATTCCATATCTGGAACACCAACTTCTCGAAGGTACGTCTGAACGATTCTAACAGTATGTGGCTTCGCAGTATCGTTAATAAAAAGAAAATTGTTACCGATAAATCAGCGTAAGATACCACATGATCTGCCAGAATCTCCTCAATGTAACTATGAGCAGTCAGACTTCCTATTCTGTGGTCGTTGTTCCCCCTGTCTATGAAAACAAGATCGGTTTTCGCATCTATGGATATCGTACCACAGACCATACACGAATCTCCTCCGACATATTCTGGTCTCATAAGAGAAGAGAACGGTCGTCCATTCATTCTTTCACCATCCAAGGAGCTCCCGTGCAAAATTAAGTGGTGCCCGACGATGAGCTGCAGTAAGTTTTAGACACTTTGCTGGCCTATAAGGTCTCAAATTGGTTTCCCGTAGTCGTCGTCTTATCGTCCAATCACTGACGTTGATATCCCGGACATCACAAAGCAGTTGTTGTGTTTGAATTGGTATCGACGATTTCGGAAAAGTGTTGATATCAGGAAGTGATCATCTCGTTCTAAAGTACACGAAGCACGGAAACTTTCTGGTCGCCGATGAAAGGTGCCAATCTCTTCAAATCTTTAGTAGACCCTTCGAACTGAACCACGGCTCATATTTAATTGTTGTGCCACAAAACGCTGACTTACACCTTGTTGACGGAAGGCAACGATTTATGCAGAAATCTCGGGCTTTACGTTTGTGACAAACAATATAACTGTAAAACGATCAGTGACCAATTGATGTGGTAATTGTTTGATTGAAAAAATTACAAAAGATCAATCAATCTCCCTAAATATTGAGCGATCATAATGTAGAGTTTAAACTTGCTAAACAACAATAATAAATCGAACAATTGGTTTTAATTTGAACACAAATAAACAAGCATTTCAGCCATTCGTTGTATGTTTTAACCGGGTAATCGCTCCCAAAAAAAAAAAATACATTTAGAATGAAAAGTGCCAGGTGGGTCGATATCATTGCTCCTGAGTGTCTTTACTCCACAAAATGTTCTTTCCAGCTGTTCCATCTGATATTACGCCTCTAGTAACTTTAATATTCAACTTTAAACAATTTTTCCCTACCGAAATATTTCGGCAAAACGATTTAGGCAGAAGAAAAATGTGCCTTTAATCTATATTCTCAACTTCAAATATAGCCTCAAAAACCCAAAAAAAAAAGAAAAAGAAGAATAACCAAATTCACTTGCGAAAAGAAACACAGAAAACATCAAAGTTATAGAATAACTTTGGATTTCCTCTGCTCCCGTCCTCTAGCTCCTTTCCAAATTCTTCCCATGCCATATTTTTAGCCGTTTGGTATTCTTTGAATTTTTCTTCTGTTTCCTATATTCTTCGTAGGTTTTTTTTTAACAGAAAAAAACGAAGTAGACAAAAAGCTACTATTTGTTTAGACAAGAAAAAACCAGAAGAGGTTTTCTCACTTTTACACAATTTTTATGTACATTTTATTTTATTTTATTTTTTGGGGAAAAGATTATTTCATCGGAAGTCGGCGTCCAACAAGGCGACCCATGCGGTCCAATGGCCTTTAGCACAATAATCCAACCAATTGTTAACAAATTACAATCTGAGTTAAATGTTTGGTATCTGGACGATGCAACCTTGGCAGATCAGCCAGAAATTGTCTTAAAAGATTTTCAACAACTTATTGATTCAGCAGCCGAAATTGGTCTCGCCATAAAAACTTCCAAATGGCGACTTTTCTTCTGTTCCCAAAATTTAAACAAAGCTTTTAAAAACCAATTTGAAATTATATGCTCAGGCATCCGCATTATAACAGCTGATAACTATTAGGAACTCCTATTTTTGACCAACCTTACGGCCATTCTTTTAATACAACACAAAATAAACTAGAACTCCTTATTTCTCGTCTAGACCAAGCCAGTCCTCACATTGCTTATTTTTTTATTGAAAAATTGTCTTTACATCCCAAAACTTACATACTTCCTCAGAACAAGCGCCATTTGGAAACTTCCATCTTTAGTATCCGAAATAGATTCTCGACTTAGATCCGGTCTGGAATCGCTTCTTAACATTAATTTGAACGAAATTCAGTGGTTACAAGCATCACTTCCAGTTATGAAAGGAGGTTTGGGAATTCGAAAGATTTCAGATGTGTGTCTCCCTGGTTTTCTCTGCTCAGCCTATGGTTCTCTGGATCTTGTGTCTACCATTCTCCCTTCCAAGGACAACAATTCAGATCCACCACGTGGAAGAAGCTACTTCTACTTGGTCTATTATCAACACCGAACTACCAACATCTAAAGCAGAGCAAAAGAATTGGGACATTATTAATCTAAAAAGAATAATCGAAACTGAGTTGCATTATGACTCAGATACAGACTTGGCCCGTTTTAAAGCTTTACAATCCCCTGAGCCCGGAGCGTGGTTGCAAGCAATACCATCAAAAAATACTGGCTCCTTTTTGGACAAACAAATTTTCCAAACTTGCGTTGGCCTCAGACTCTGTTGCGACATTTTCCAGAGTCATTTCTGCCGCTGCGGTTCATTTGTTAACGAAAGGGGCACGCATGGCCTTAGTTGTCCTAAGAGCAAGGGAAGATTCATAAGGCACACTGATCTCAATAACATAATTCATCGAGCTTTGGGATCTGCGAATTTTCATTCAACTCTTGAACCTATTGGTTTGTCGCGAGACGATGGTAAAAGACCTGACGGTGCTACA
>JAFFZR010027846.1:0-17818 GCA_018397195.1 Lethrus apterus | reverse complement strand
TTAGTCCAAATTTTTCGTATAAAAAGACGACGCGAACCACAAACATTAGTCCACTTCATCGACATATCTACAACTGACATCGACATATCCAGTACGAAAGAACAATCATGTCAATTAAGGTGAGCATTTAGTAAAACGTTAAAAGTATTATTAATATTAAGTTTCGCGTCATTAACAGATAGAAAAATTACATTTTTCAGTTGTGCAAGATTTTTTTAATAATGAAGTGTGCCCCATGGAATTGCAATTAATTAAACTATTTTTAAAGAGTCCAATTCAAAATTTCTATCTTGATAATTTTTCAAAATGCAACGCGCATGTTTCATAGATTGGAACATTTTTTAGACTTTATCATTTAATAAAAAAAAATCAACTTGGATTTTCGTACTCATCTAATTTTTTTTACAGATCACAGCATTGTTGTGTACATTGGTGGTATCGTGTTATGCTGCTCCGGTAAGCGTGGTTCACACCCCAACCGTCACGCTGAGCCATCCATCAGTAACGCTAACCCATGCTCCACTCGCAATATCTCACGCTCCAGTCAACCTCGAACAAGAAGACTTTGACCCGCATCCTCAGTATAATTTCGGATACGAAATAAAGGTACCGTGCCAGTTTTCTATATTTCGAAACCAATGTCTAACTACAGTACGAACATTGTGGGGATTAATATGTATGAGTGATGCCGATGATGTTGATTCATTCGCTCATATCTTAATTTAATCGATTAAATTTGGGTAATGTTAATTTCGTGGTTTAATAATCACAAAAGCAATATTTTTAATTACGCTTGTTTTGAGCTCAAAAAAACTTTTACAATTTATTTTTTAAAAACACACATTTTAAATCGCCGAAATAAGTATCGACTGATGAGGATTGCTCGGTTTAAAGTTAACACACAAGCTGCTTGATCTTCAGCAAAAGATTTTCGAAATGACATCTCTTCAGATCAGAAATTTTAAAAATGATTTAAAAAAGATTTTTCTGGCAAATTGATTATCAAAGGTTATTCATCTAAACATAATCACAGGTTTTTATTCACTTATTGCTTACTTGGGTTTTCCAAATTTAAAATAATATTATTTAGTTCTACGTTTACTTAAAATATGAAGACATGAGAAACGGTTTACATTACTTCAATGAAAAATCTGTTTTGTGAAAAAACAATTTTTTCAAAAAAATGTTCAACAACTTTAGAACCGATTGTGCCACCAAACGTTCTCATTGAAAATATTCTAAGAATATTTGATTTTTTTTTTAGTACGGAGTCAGGTTTTCTATTAAACATTTCACAGTTAATGTAATTTGACAATCATCATAACCCCGTGACGATTATCCTCCTAGCGATCCCCATTCCACTTATTATAAAGAGTTATTTCTCCCTTTTAGTAAAGAAAATATACAGTACATTAACGTTAAGATAAAAGACGTCTTAACAATAAAATGTATATTTGGTGGTAAATTCTTCTTCTTGTTCTTCTCAAATCCTTTTGCCCATTTTGAGTGTCGGATAAGTTGTCTGCTTTTTCCAATGTTAATCCATTCCCTCAATGCTTTCCGGTTCATGGCTAGTTCACTCATTTCAATCAATGTTTTCCCCTTCTTTCGTCCCGTTTCTTCTATTATTTCTTTCCAATTCTTTCTGGGCCTTCCTTTCTTTTTCTTATCTGTACTCTTTGCTTCGTATACCTAATTATTGTATCATGACAAATTCAATCATCATAAATAAGATTAGGTTGGGTTGGATAGACTTTGCAAATGCCAACTTATAGTCGGTTCAGTTTTCGCAATATTTTATCTAAAGGAAATGAAAGGTGTTTCCAACTAACGTCCAGTTAAACAAATCGAACCAAACATCATAATTTTAAACCAAAAATGTCTTTTCTCAATAAGTTTCCAAATTTTCTGTTAAAAGAATTGAAAAATGTGCTTACAAAAGATTTTCCCAAGACGTTTCCACTTAAGAAAATTGGACCGAAACCCAAGAGTTTTTACTAAAAAAAAATGAAATTTCCAACAAACAAAATTATCAAACCTTCAACGATCAAACCATCTCATATTCATAATTTCGTTCAAAACGCCAACTTCTTGTCAGTTGTTAAAGCACTTGTTAAAGCCGTTTTACGTGTCAGATTTATTGAAACAATTCTACAAATTTAATCGATGCGTATTGTCCGTACAAAAAATAATGTGCGCGCTTTTAAAGCAAGCGTCATACGATGTTCTAACGAAAAAATAAACGGTATTAACACTATTTACATTTATATGGTATGGTCCATCGTAATAATGGAAATCAATGAAATATATACAAAATTTTCGAGTGGAAAATCAGTTAGACTCGTAAATCCTCGAAGCGATAAAACGGTCGTTGAATAAGATTTTCTTGCGACATTATTCTGTCTTTATAGTTCCTGGTTTATTTCGAACAATGTCAATACACCATGCTTAAGTTGGTACTGTACGTACCTCACGATCGGCACCAAGTTAAACACGCGTTATATTTTGTACAGTAAGTACAAGAAAAATCAGTATTTTAAATCTGTATTATTTGCAATTTACAATTTCTGTTAAACAATCTATGCAATATCTTTATCGTCTCCTGATCCAATATAACGTAGTATAGAGTATGTTTGTAATTATAGGACGCCATCACTGGCGATGAAAAAGATCAACACGAATCTCGCGATGGAGACGTGGTGCAAGGCAGTTACAGTCTCGTCGAACCTGATGGCACCAAAAGAATTGTTAAATACACCGCCGATTCTGTTAATGGTTTCAATGCAGTTGTGCACAAAGAATCTTTGAACCATGTGGAACATACACCATTAGTATCTCACGCTCCAATCGTGGCTCACACGCCTGTTATTGCCCACGCACCGGTTGTCGCTCATGCACCAATATTAGCTCACACATCTGTTTTAGCTCACGCACCTGTATTAGCTCACGCACCTGTAGTAGCTCACGCACCTGTAGTAGCTCACGCACCTGTAGTAGCTCACGCACCTGTAGTAGCTCACGCACCCGTCGTAGCTCACGCGCCAATTTTAACGCACGCACCTGTAACATATTCACGCCCTCCACTTCAACTGTCGCACGGCGTCTCCACAACGGTTCTCCATTAGTGAAAATTGTAAAAAATAAATAAATAAAAAATGTAATCATTCAGCATATATCATCAATAAAAATCAGTTGATCAAATGGTGTTGATTGATATTGCCTTTCTTCCAAAATCATAATTGCAAAATCCCGCAAATGAACGTTTCTTTAGTTATCAATTGTAAATTTCCAATAAAAGTTAATATAAAAATTAATTACAGAACGATTACGACCTTTTAAAGTTAATCAACGTCAACTGCCTTTTTTGAACAAACAGCGCGGATTGCAATTAAAATACGATTTCGATCCTATTTAACTCAAAACCACTTGCGTATCTATTAATAGGGGGCACTGGCAATTATGCGTTTAACCGCAAATGTATTGTGGTTTCGAATTAATTACGTTCGTTTAACGGTGAATTTCCACAGTGAGAACGTTCCTTTGGAAATCGTAATGCTTTCATATTTTGAAAATGTTTTGGATTTAAATACTAATTATTTACTTTGAGGTTTGGAGTTTGTAGAAAATTAAAATAATGAATTAAAATAAATAATACTTTATTTTCAGAAAATACGATACATTTTTATAGTAATTTCTTGTACAATTTAATATGAATATGAACCACACACGGAGTTCAGAAAAATTGACTTATTTATTGCAAACTGATGCCGGTTTCTTTCATGTTTCTCCTTTATACCTTTTATTTTCCACCCAACACAACACATTCTTCCTCTGTCCTTCAAACAGCTATTGCTTTTCTCCTACGATAGTAGACTTTGTCAGATGGGGACTGTGTCTCATTTTGTAAAGTTCCATAAGCTTGTGAAAAAAGAATATGTTGGCATAGAAAAGATAAATGGTAGAAATGCGGCGACAGGAAGATTGTATAACGCTATTAAGTCAAACTTTCTGTCAAAAATCCCAACCCAACCCAACCAAGGCAAAAGTGGAAATAGTAAAGGACCTGAAACCAATTCTAACGTATATACTCTTCGGAATCATGGGCACTTAACTCTAATAAAAAAAAAGGTAAATAGTATGGAAATGAAGAACTATTCAGAGAAAAACCAGGATGGACAGAATAAGGAACCAGACATACAGAGACCAATTACAAGTGGTTCCAATAGAAAAGAACGTACAACAAAATCAATTAAGATGGTTTGGGCACGTGCGTAGTATGAAGGAAGAAAGACTAGTTCGACAGACATATGAAGCAAGGGACTTTGTAAGAAAAAGTAGAGGAAGACCAAGAAGAACTTGGGAACATGAAGTAAGAGATGCGGCCGACGAGAGAGGCTTGTACTGGATAGAAACTAGACACCTCACTAGGGACAGAAAAAAAATGGAGGGAGTTTTGGAGGAAACTGCAACTCCGCAAAAACCTTACACCACAAGGTAGGAAGGTTAATGATTAAAAAGATCATCGAATATCGGACTTATGGCGCTTATAATATACAATGTTTTTGGACATACTGTATAAATGAAAGCAATATTTGCTTTGGTTAATTTTTTTAAAGTAAGATCTCTTGCGATACTCCAGTTATGATAATCGAATGGCGACTTTGCGGAAATATAGTTATACAGTGTGATCGAAAAAAAAATTAGACAAAGTAAGCCATGAACAAAAATTGGCATGTCTTTACTTAAACCACTATTTATTTCTTAATGTCAAATTGACGTTTGTCAAAAATGTTGTCCAAACAAATCAAAGATTTTCTATAGCTTTATCCTATTTTAGAAATGGGAATGAAACAGGAAACGGTGAATGGCAATATTTCACTTCTAAAAGAAAAGCTTTGATTTGTTTGGACAACATTTTTGACAAACGTCAATAAATAGTGGTTTAAGTAAAGACATGCACGCACGTTGAAAGTTTCCATATCGACCGATGCGTTATTTTTAGAACGCCAATTTACTCAATCGGAGCAACTGTCAATAAAGCGTGAAAATTACGCGCCACCAGATAACAAAATGTGTCGAGAGATAAAAAGCGCGAAAATTCCATTATTTTCGTCACGTGGGGCATTGTCAGTCGCGCTATCATCGATTGACCCATATCGTGAACGTTCGAGGTTGATGCACCCTATAGTTAGCCACTCTTGCGCCTTTTCGACTAACCACTACCATTTTGTTTATTCGTGTTCTCCAATCCGTTTCGTAATTTCATAAAACTGACTTATGATAACCAAAGGATATGCGATGGTTACCTCTTTATTTACTACTTTTTGTAATTTTATTATTTTTGTTTATTTTTGTCTTCTAATTTTCAATTCAGAAATCGTTTTCAAAACAGTATATTTTTCCAAAAATTCTTTTCACAAATACATCGGTAAAATCTTGACAGTCAACACCCCCAATTTTAGTTGGAGATAAAGTTATGAAATTAAAGGCAACTTTAGGAAGAAAGAAGTACCATAAAGGATAAAAGCGATTTTTGTATCTATCAAGTAATATCGATGTACTTGTTTATAAAAATATAAGCTGCAATAACGTACATTATCTTATCAACAGTGTACTTAATCTAAAAACATATTACTGACAATTACATATATAAACATAACGAGAATCGATTATTATTTTATGTCTCGATAAACGTAAAATAATACTCGATGAAAATACTGATAATAAAAAATGTCTTATGTCTTACCTCTGGCACCGCTAGCGGCATCTGCGATTTTTTGGAACGCTTCCAAGTAGGCCGTTACTGCCAAGATCGCAGCCCTGAAAATGATAACATTTACGTGTTACGTGGCCAGAATTAACGTAAAATTTCTTACTTTAATGTTGAGTGCAATTTCGTCGCTTTAGCGATCAGATCTTCCCATAACGGCATACCGTTCTGCAAGAAAAAAATGTTTTAATGGAAATAAAATAATAATAATTTGGTTAACATATTTTTAATATAATTTACATAATACCATCGATAATGTTACAAATCATAATTAAACGGAGCGAGTTGAAATTTCTTAAAAATTATAAGTTCCTTTAAAGCCCGTGAAAATGAAAATCATGAAAGAAAAAGGTGACAAGCAAAGCCCGTAGTTGCATCATTAAAATTTAATTCGTTCGATCGCATCATGGAAGAAGATTGCATCAATTATTTCTGATTGAGGTCACTTACGACTTCGATTGTGATAGATTGCGCCCAATTTAAATTCGCCGTTAGCGTTGCGAAACGTCGACAATAAAATTCATAGTGAAAGAATCTGCACCGTTTTCATACTTGATTACGGTACGTTTTGCCCAAAAACTACTCATTTTGAAAAATACGTTCGACGACATCACGTTATTATTCGCACGTTTTTTATTATTCTCACTGATGGTAATGGACATATTTTGTTAAAATATGATCGTGGCACAGCCTTTATATGAAAATAACATTTTATTAAGCAAGTTTCAAAAAACCGACACGAAATAAATTACTAAAAACTCGAACTCTAGCCCTCTCTGCTTTAAAATTTGCGCTGTAATTCCATTTTCTCCTCCCTCCACTTTTATTATGTTTTAAATGTTTTGTCATCATCTTTACTTCTACTTCCGGATACTCAGCTGCTAGATTTTCCATCAGATTTCCATCAGATTCATTAGTGTTTCTCTGAAGCTTCCCTTGTGCATCACCCACCAGCGCCCATTTTTTTTCTAAAAAATAACCTACTTGAATTCCGCACTGTTCTACTTTTTTTAACTTCTTGATAAAAATTTCTTTACTTATGAATTTATTTTCTATATCTTCGAGTTTATTAGTTTTTTTTCCTGCAAATGTTTCTTGTAATTTTTGCTCCCTTCGGCGATGCCTTCAAGCAACCCCATCATCGCCACATTCCTCTCATGTAGCGCTTTCCTGTATTTATCGTCAAATTTTCTTTCTTGTTTTCCTTGTACTAAGGTATTTTATTGCTGCCATTCCCACAGCCGTTTTGATTGCTGTCCATTCTTACTTGATACTCCCTCTTCTTTCATTTTTGTCCAAGTCTCGTGCTATTTCTTACTTAAACTTTATCTGCGTACTGTTCTCTTTCAATAGCTGCACGTCGTAGCTTTTCAGTACTTCTGCATTCATTTCATGACACTTTCAAAAGATCCTGCTGTAATGACATAATGAATAGCATGTGGTCTGAATTACTATATGTCCCTCGATATGATTTCACTGGCTTTACATGCTTCTTCTCCATCAAGAAATGATCAATTTGATTATGCGTCTTTCCATCCGGTGCTCTCCAATTTATCTTTTTTCTGATCGAAAGAATTACTAATAACTTTCAGATTCAATTCCTTTGCAAATTGTAATATAAATAAAGGCTCTTTCCTCCAGTTATTTTTTAAAACATTTCTTCATTTCCTACTTTCGCAACCAAAATTTTAATGTCGTACTGTTGTTCATAAAACTGTGTTTTACTTTCGTCTTTCCTTATCTTCTGTTGGTGTACGAACATTTATTAGACTAATTTTGCGGTATGCACCCCGCAGTCTCAGCCAGCATATTCTCTCTGAAATTCCCTTAAAATCCACTACCGCATGCTTCAGTTCTTTGCTTAACAAAAACCCTGTCGCAAAAAACTTTCTAGGACAATAAAATAATAAATATTTACTTTTGTAATATCATTTCTCTCCTGTTTACGCTCTTGAATAGAAAGTATTTGCATTCCGTAGCCTTTCATATTCTCTGTCAGATTCCTTATTGCTCTTCATTTGTACCTCTCAGTCACCGAAATTGTTCCACAAGTCTGATAATTTCAATCAATTTTATGAAGCAAGAACGTTCCGAAAGAATATACTTTAAATATTATTATTATTGATTTATTGCCAATTTATGTTTCTATAGTGGTAATAATAATAATAATAATAACAATGTTATGTTAACTTGCTCAGAATTATAGAACAGGACTATCTCTCCTCATTTTACCATTTTAAAAGGTGACAAAGTGTTTACATACATTGGGTGAATATTTTCCGGTCTCGTTTTTAAACCACGATTTCGTCGATCTACACCTGGTGCTCTGATTGGTATGTTGACCTAACGGCGTCGCAGCAAAGTCAAGATACGTGTTATCGTCAGACTAAACAACCATACAAAGAGTCCCTTTTTATCGTTCGCTTTGAACTCTACTTGCTACTAGTTTGTTGCCGCAATTACCTAATCATTCGAAAACGTTTTTAACATCTAAATTTTATTTCTCACGTCACCCATGTGCGCGCAATGAAACAAATCAATATTATGTCATTTTCCGTAATGACATAACGGCCGGTCGGAATCGATCGTTCGATGGGCCGGGCGCAATTAGAATGTAAAACGTGCCCACGTAAAGCAAGTGAAGGTCGTCGATTTTTTTCTTTGTTGGTCGTATTAGTCAGCGCGTGGGACGGTCGCGGGAGCCAACCCAACGCCAAATACGTTCGACGGACATGTGCTCGACGACCATAAAAGCGAAGTGCAAATTTGTGGAGATGGAGAACGAGAGAAAAATTTCTTTTCCGCGTACGCCTCTCATCGTTACGAGATCTAGCAGTGAATGACCGCTTCTTCTTCTTCTCCGTCACGAATCCGAGTCTTCGTGCCCCACTGGTTTTGTAGTTAGTCGAGTTGCTCGATGTTCGACGCAAGTGTATATTATCGTAGACTCATATAAATAAATTTCATGAAATTAACGACTGACTTGTTCCTCATTTATTATCATTATTTTAATTTATTTTCAGTGTATGTGTAAGAGGGAACACATTTTCATAATCAAGGTTTTTTTTCTAAGTAAATATTTGAAGAAGTGTAAGATTTTCAAATCAACGATGATGAGGAAAAATGTTTTGAATGAATCTGTGCACCCGCGTGCTTTAAAATGGTTCAAATGTGGTAATATAAGATCTGAAAGATTTTTTTTTTTTCAACTTTTAAAGATAATAATTCGCAAATTCATAAAAAAATTGTCATATATTCATTCCCTGAACATTATTCAAATCTTTCACTACAACATATTCTTTTAGAAAATCCTTAGGCTCCTTTTCATAAGAAAATATACGGGAGGGGAAGCGGGCTGACCAGTGAAATTTTTCAAAAATTTCAGAACAAAAAAAGTTAATATAATTACCAATAAATAAGGTAACCAATTATTTTTTACGAAAAAGGAGTACAGAAATATGGGTTGGGTTCGCTTCGTAAATTGAAATTATTGAAATAGTTGGATTGGCATGGGTTAGATTCGCCCATAATTGAAATTATTGAAATTCAAAAGGTCAGTTTTTAAAGGGCTCTAGGTTCGCTCCGTAATTGAATTTTAAAATTTATAATTTATGGTTGGGTTGGTATGGGTTAGGTTCGCTCCGTAATTCAAATTATGGTTGGGTTCGCTCCGCAATTGAAATTCAAAAGGAGTAAAAAGGAGTACAAAAGATGTATAAAAAGGAATACAAAAGAAAATATTCAAATAAGAATTGCAGCCTCAAAAGGCTGGCGCCCCTGGACTATAGCCCACTTACTCCTGTGGTTAGGGAGGCCCTGCAAGTAAAGCGGTTAAGGTGTTTGTGATATTTGAGACTGATTCTTCGAGTGATTGTTTATAACTTGTTTACACGTTACTTAGCTTGTTTCTTCCTAGACTGATGAAGCCAACAGAAATGGTAAATCACAATCGTCGTAATCCCCTTCTTTTCTGTTCTTTTTTTTTAATGTTCTCTATTTCTTGCCATAATTCTCATATCCTCTACTCGTAATCTCAAATTCCTTAAAAATAAACTTCACCTTTATGATCTATCAAGTCTGTTGCATGTGGACCCGTCATTGTTCATCTTCAATGTTACATCGTTTTGTGAATCTATTCCTTTAATAATTCTTACAATTAAGATTAATATTTATGTATGTGGGGTAAGTATGGATATAAGGTCTGCAGAGGAAATCAAGCGTCCCTGAAAAAATAACAAAAGAAAAACAAATACCGTTTTTTTATTTTTGGCAGAAATTTTTTTAAATTTATTTAATTGCATGTCGCTGTATCATAGAACTTTCCATGAAAACCCAAGATGTGGGGACAAAAATTTATTTCCTAAAAGTAATGAATCATAAAATTATCGTCGTAACAGTATTCATAACGTTGACTACGCGTTGGCGTATCAACAGTTTTACGAAATACATGATAAGCTATCATGCAATGACTATAATAAACAATTTTCTATCACGAACGTTATTCATTTTAATGGTGCAGAGACTGGCATATCCACTAAGCAATATTCGATACTCGATACATTTCGCTTGATAAAATTTTGATTATGCACAAAATAACTGGACAAAAACCACTATGTAATATTTACTATCCGGCGATTAAGTTCATTTCCAGTTAAATTTCTTTCCAAAGTTTGAATATCGTTTTAAGCTAGCATTGTCTTGTTGTAAAAAGTGTGGTATTTGTCCTCATAATGATGCAATGCAAGGTATATTTGTACATTTGGCAGAAAACTGGAATATTTGAAACTAAAAAGACAAAATAAAATACGGTTGAAAAATATCAGCTCCGAAGCACTCTAAATTTTGAATAGAACATGAGCATTTAAGAAGTAAGTAATCTCGTAAGCAATTAGCTAGTCTCAGAAAAGAATGGATTGCGCAGTCGGCAACTCCTTAGATAAACCAAATGTTTGTCTAAACAATTTTCATTTATTCCCGAGTTTTTTGCATTTTATTACTCATTCATTATTATCAAAATTTGAAAAAGAGCTTCTAAAATAACTTAATAGCTTTTTACAGAAAGTGAGGTAACATTTCCAAACTAGTCAATTGGACAAGAGATTTCTCTCCCAACGGACTCTTTCTTCTTTTACAGCTCCGCTTTCTACGTAGTAAATAACAATAATACAAGTCCCAAAAAAATGTGAAGCTGCAAAAAGTGTCAAAAAACTCAAATTCAATTTTTGCGATTTATCTCCTTGTCGCCTTTCAGACAAGGAATGAATTTTAATTCTTCACAGGACTTGTACGCATATCCCAGAAACTAAACGCTATAAAAATAAGAAAAAATACCGTTAACGTTCAGCGAAACGGATCGAACAAACTGGCGCATTAATTATCCGTTCAATTATCTCAGCGATCGCGCTGCTAAAGCGTGAAGCTCGCAGAAGTGCAATGATATCATAAAATATGGAAATTGATTCTTTAATGCCAGCGCATCACTCTAGACGTACTCGACATTAATAAAAAAATAATAAATTCGTATCCGACTTTTACAAAACGGAAAGCGTCCGAACGTACTGTGGATTAATCTCCAGTTGAAACCGACCAAACGAGCCATAAATATTCCACTTATTTTATGGATCGTTCATTTAGCAGCGAAGAGCGAAATTCGTTTCAATTGCTCGCTTCGAAAATTAGCACTAAAAATAACCGACGATCGAATTAGCGATGACGTATCAAAAGTCTGTCGATAAGGAGTCAATTGGAGAAATTAACTTCGAGTGGTGCATCGTAGCGAGACGTTAACCTCTTCATGATCGATAAAACGATGCTTCTACTAAACGAAATTCGAAATAACGCCACGGATTAAATTTCTATTTTAATCTCGTAACGAAGAATAATTAATAAACTTGAACTTTATGAATAACGAATAAGGAAGTGTTGAGAGCAGAAGCGGCGATGTGATGCCAAGATAAAACGTAACCAACAAAATCAAAATAAAAATCATCAACTTAATACTAGTTCGTAAGGGAAAACTGTGAATGTAGTTAAATGTGCACACATGCGCTTATCGATTTACATACAAGCATATATATACTATTTATGAATGCAATCTTAGCCTGCGCGGGCGGTAGGACGTTATACTTATTATGAAAATATATACCTACAATGTAGCATCAAACCTTTACACGATTGGACGGGGGGGGGGGGCTGCAAAACCTATAAATGTTTATGAAGAGGATTTTTGGCGTACTTTCAATGAGGATGTTATTGCATTATTTTCTTTCTCCATTGGAATTATGACAGAGGGCTCCACCCCGTAATGGTTCCAATTTATTTTTCTCGTTGACTTATCACTTATTTTATTGCCAAAGAAAAGCTATAGAATAAGGTGAAGATGGTATGAATTGGTAAACTGTTCCATTTATAATTAATAATTTTTAATCTTGTGGATAGAGCACGTGTCGTATTCTTTCAGTTTCTTATCAAAAAATGACAAATTATTACTATCAAGAGTGTGTCGTGATTCAATGAAAACTGTGAAACCCAGCCCAACTTCAATTCAAAATGTTCAAAACGTTTTCTATCCACTAGATTTCTTCCACATTTTTTCCATTTTCTACACATTGGATAGAAAAAGGAAAATAATAATAACAAATTTCCCTTTGCACAATCTAAACCAACCCAACACAAACCTAAGCCAAGCCGAGATGACAATTCCAGTGCAAAATTCTTCGGAATCCCTTTATTATAACATGATTCTTTGTAAATTTATTACTTTTCAAAGAAAATGGTATTTTTATAAAAGTTGCTAGTTAGCACAGTTAAAAAGTAAGAAATTTTCAATAATTTTTCGAAAAAAATTTTCTTATATGATTTTTGTGAAAATCTAAATTTGAGCACAAATTATAATTGGAAGGAATTTTTCACTCACAATTTTTTCGAAATTTGATGCCATTAAGTGACTTTCCCGAATTATTTTTTATAAATTCAACCATATTTATTGCAAAAGTAAGTTTTCAAAGAAATTTTCTAAAAATGTTAAAATGTAGATAAAATTACATTCGAATAAAAGGGACTGTGAGAAATATTTTGAATTGGGAATGGCTTGGGTTGGATTCGATATAGAAAACTATTATTTCGCACACAATTGCAAATCAACATAACGTAATGCAACTCGAGCCATCCCAATCTAAAATACCCATATTTCTTCTTTTTTGAAATGCATATTAGGAATCATAATCCGGCATTACTACGCCACTGGTAACAACACATGTTAGAACCAACACGTAAACAAAACGTGCCGGACATGTTCCGTACTAACACAACAAACAGTACATTCAGTAAACTCACAGAGGGGCCCGATCCAAAGATAGAAACGTAAACAGTGCGAAGAAACTAATTAGAAAATATGTATGTATGACGTTGTATGGTCGACTAGTGGAGGATTTCTCCGAAAGTCGCGCGTCCCATGAATATTCAGAAAGCGAGGAAAATTAATAAACGCCTCTCCATTAGAAACACTGGAATGTTAATCGCCTTTTGGTGAAAATTCGGCAATTAAAATACGCTTTTGCATATACTTATATTAAGGAAAGTTCTAATTGGTTTTTATGTCTACACACGGTAAATTCATGATGAAAAGATCATGCCAAGGTCGATGGACAGTATGTCTGCGAAATCGCCAGAGGCGTCGAAACAACTCCGCAAACTTAAAGGTACACTGACCGCTCTTACATAACTGTCAGTTTTTTTTTTCTTTCTCGATCTGCCATACACAATGATGCGTCATATGACGTGCTGCACGTTGTACGATCCCAACACGAAGAAGATACGGTTTTTAACGGTCCTTACGGGACGACTCGTTTATTTACAGCTAACACGTTTACGTATGATAATTAACAAGTCCGTTCGATTCAATCGTTTCGATTCGCGTCAAAGTTATAGCGTTTATTTTTAAAGATGATACACAGCTAGTAAAAAATATTAATATTATAAATACATACTTCGAAGATATATGATTATCAGTTAATTTTACAAATCAATAATTTTTAGGTTATATAACTGTCAGCAAAATTTACATACTGACATTTTAATAGTTAATTTATATGATTCCCAGCTAACATCATTTGATAAAAATTTGTCAGCCAAGTTATATAATTTTGGCAGCTAAATTTATAATTGAATTGAATCATTATAAATTTTTAATGTGTAGTTAAGCTTGACAGCTAACTTCTGTCAAACTGAGAGTAAAATTAAATTTAAATATTGACAACTAATCAATGGTTAATTTCAGGAAATGGTTAATAGCCAACATGTGACAGTTTTAAGTTAATAGCTAAATTTGTTAGCTAGGTTTATATAACCTAAAAACTTGAACACTTTTGTAATATGGATTGCCAACTTTACAAATATGACAGCTATGTTAACTCAACACTATTCAGAAATGTGACTAAATAAATAATTGAAACAGTTAAATAAATAACTGAAACAGTTAAGTTAAGCTAAGCTATATGATTGGTACAAATATGACACTGATAAATTGACGCCTTGGACAGCTAAGTTATATAATTCTAAGCTAAATCCACAAATATGATTTTTTTAACAGAAAAGCTTGTCAGCTAATTTGACAATAATGTAAGCTAATAAAATAGATCACATTTTTTTTGTCGATTTGTACAAAGTTTGGGGTAATTAAAATCAATTTTGATGGTCGGCTGCATATGGTCCGCCGTTTCCACACTTCCTGTGGAATAAATCGAAAGATGTTTTGATGTTTACTCTATATAACACACACACACACACATCTTGTGTTGCGTGTTGCCTTTAATTCAGAGCGTCCCGAAAGTCGGTCAATATCTTTCGCAACGAAAAGTAAACGTGGAATTATGAAAAGGCTACGCAAGGCAAGAGGCAAGGCCTATCGTACCAACAAATCTAACGATTTCAGACCTAAATCGAAAGCATTCTAAAATGAATTGAAACCCTTCCCCTCAGTCGTACCTTCATGTCTTGTATTATCTGTTGGAAAAGGCCGCCCAGGGCCCCGGATTCGCGTTCCATCGGGACGTCCATATTTACGACAACGCACAACTCACACACAACGTCCTATACTGTCGTCGTATTTAAAACGTTCACTGAACGGCACGAAACGCGAGCAAATACGCGATTAGCGTCATCATTTGCTAATGTTGCGGGTTGACGGATGCTTTTACGATAAAAAATTGGGAAAATCTTTCATTCACATAATAAAGATTCGAAAACAACGAGTTTATGTCAGTATTTAGTGAAGTTACGCTCAATTGCTGAAGGCGCGTTGCTACACAAACGACCAAACGACCACCATTACTATTAACTGATAGTGTTTTCGTTCTAGTGGTGCATCCCCACCATTTTATAGTGATTGGTAAACAACACCGATGCGACATCTAATAACGAAATGAGAAATTAAATAATTGGTAAAAAAAATATTCAAATTTGGTTTCGTATTTTTTGTGATGAATTTAATCTATATAGGCACACTTATTTTATTTGTATTAAGATTATTATAATTTACAATTAAAACAATTATAGATACTTTCTATGCAATTTATTGTGTATTTGCAATTGACTTCAAACTGCCTGACGTGACATCTAGTGATCGATAGCCAAACTAATATTACACAAGATAAATTAGCATGATTTTTCCTTTTCGCAAGGCATAAGGACGAATTGAACTATAAAATTAGTATTCAAAATTGAGTTCACGTGGATTCCAATGATTTTTTTAATTAAAAATATCGTGTTTGGAGTTAAACGCGAACTTGAACTATTAATTTTATAAGAAAATATGTTACTCAGCTTTCATTCTCTATATTCTATTTTACTGGAAAATCGCTTTTAAGCGTATTCTACACGATACTAGATTCGTACTTTTTCTGTACAAGTTTCTAGAAACTAGAAAAATTGATAGAAAAAGTATCGTGTAGAACACAATTATGCGTACTAGTTTTAAAACTATACTAGATACTATACTGTTTTAAAAACTAGATCCTATGTTATTTTTCATGCTAAATTGAAACTAGAACATGCGCACAGATGCTATGTGTCAGGTTAACCAATATCGTAAAATGAAAATAATAAACACGCATTCGGAATTTATTTAGGTTATGTCATTTTCGCCGATTTTAATTTTCACATTCATTGAATAATTGAACTACAAACCTAACCTAAATCGGAAACAACCAACAGTTGATGTGAAATGCATGTGTAACATTTTCTGCAGTTGGTGGTACCGATTTACTTTACTTGTATGAAATATGTGCAGTTCGCTCATTCCATTTAAAATATAGTTTACAAACTTCAAGGACAAAAATTTAGTTTCTAGAAACTAGTATAGAAAAAGTACGAATCTAGTATCGTGTAGAACAGCCTTTATAAATTCTTTTCATAAGAAAATGTGTGCAACTCTTGTAATAATTATTTTTTCATAGTTTCAATACAATCATTAAAAAAATAATGAATGAATGAAGCAAAATCCCTTTTTGATTTAAAGTAAGTAAATAAGTAATAGGAACAGTAACAGTTTCAACATTGACCTTTTTATTAGAAATATATTAAGAATTAGAAAAGAACATTAATAATAATTTTTGAAAACACTTATTCTACTGCTTGCTGACTGTGCTAATCCAATTTTCTTAGGTAGTTACGTTAGTAACGTCGCTCATGAGTCTCATGAGTCATGACATTTGTCGCAAGTCAGCAAGTTTGTTTTTGTGTATGCGTATGTAGATAACAAATACAACCAAATTTTTATGGGCCCTCTATACTATAATGCCTACACTATTTGTGAAACTAAATTTACCATTTAAAACAGAAATCGTCTGAAAATGAGTGTGGACAAAAATGAATCATGGCGAATACAATAAAAACGTCTTACTTTTCGAATAGCGCCGTTTTTGGAGAATTGGTCTGTGTTTTGTTCAATATTAAATGTTGTGTGTGACCATAAACGTATATTTTATGCAACGAATACTTTTTAGTATCCTAATTTTAAGTTGAGTTTGAATAAAACTAAATTATACGTCGATTATTTTCTCCTTAAAAACAAGCAATTTTAAATATTTTTTTTCTTATATATATTGTACATGTGTCCAGTGCAAAATATATTCACTGAAGAATTACAGAATTTTTCAGTAATTTTTATTTTCGAATCGCTTTCATAGTACTTCTGAAAACCGGGCTGCAAATTCATGTAAATATTGCCTATTTTAACATGGCGTTACTCCCAGCCTTAAGCACTATTTTTTTTGTCCTTCAAAGCGACTTCTAGACTTATTAGAGTTGACCTGTCGCGCCATCTGTTATTTGCCACGTTTATCTAATAGTGTAACAATTTTAACAAGATAGTGAGTGGATGCTGAGTGGTCGAGGTTAATTTTTCTTTTGTGTATGCTGTTTTTATTTTGCGCCGTGTTTTATGTTGTACGTATCATCATTCATCAGAATAGTAGTTAAAAAATCAGCGTACAGTTTTGTGAATAAACAACTTTACGTAGGTAAATACAAATACAAATATCGAATACTTGATGTATGTAAGCTATGTATGTAGGTATAATGGGGAAGTACCAATTCATTTGTAAAAAATCCAGAAGAAAATTTTGCATTTAGTATACAGTAATCTTGTTATCATACTTATCATGGTGATTCCTAAAAGTATTTATAGACTTCATATTTTTATACATGTGGAAAGAAATAAATGTTGATTTATAAAAATTAATATGCCAGACGCATAATAACTTTATTGTTTATAATAGCTGCTTTCCAAACGTCGCTGAGAACAGCTCCGGTGCAGTACAAAACGTATAAAACGCTTTCCAATTGATTTGACAACTGCACCGTTTAGTACAGATACAGGTAATCCCTCTTCCCCTCAAGCACCTATTAAAACTAGGTGCAGATGCGGTGCAGTTAATAAGTTAGGTTATGGTTATGTTTATATTTTGCGTTTGGGCCTTTATTGGTGAAAAATTGCTTCATCAGTTTATCCATTTTTAATAAAATACTGTTTTAACTATTTCTAACAAT
>JAFFZR010027845.1:0-17847 GCA_018397195.1 Lethrus apterus | reverse complement strand
TCGTCAGCCTATAATATAAATAAAGATAAATTCAGAGATTACGCATTAGAGACAGCTCAACAACTTATTCGAAATTATCCTTGGTATAACCTTCCATCATCTGTACATAAAGTCTTAATTCATGGATCTGAAGTAATTGATCACGCTTTATTGTCCATAGGAGAGCTCTCAGAGGAGGCTGTAGAATCCTCAAATAAAAATATCAAACTTTTTAGGCGTAACAACACTAGAAAAGTGTCTCGTGACAATACCAACATTGATCTTTTACATAGACTCCTACTTCACTCAGATCCACTTATTTCTAGCCTAAGCAAATTACCAAAAAAAAAGCAGTGTGTTTTCGCGAGAGGTATTAGAATTATTAATTGTTTAATATTTTTATGTAACTGATCATTTAGGTTTGTAAATATTAGGTTAATTTTTACTTATTTAAAAAAAATAATAATAATTTATATTTTTTGTTAAATTTTGTATTCAGTTGTTTAAAAAACTATTAGTTATTAAATAATATAATATTAGTGTATACAAATTATTATTACATCGATGTCAAGACCTTATTTGTCATATTGTCATATTTATTAATAAAAAATGGATATTAATAAACTTAAAAAGGAAGTTTTATTAATTTTAAACCCTTCTTTAATCATAGATATCGTTTTAATTACAGTGGCGTATAATTTGAGTCTCTATTATATCGCGTTATCTTTATAACCGCCCTTTAGGCGGCGGGACCACTGTGCATTGCTCCGACTGACGGCTGATTTGAACAAAATCTCTTACCACAAACATGCAAAATTTAAAAAAAATTAGAAAATACAATCTTTACTGTCACAACAACAACCGCCATTACTACATTTAAATGATATCAGTGGATAAAAGGACTTTTAATGTAACTAATATCAATATATCCTATAATGCAAAAGTAACATTAACTTTGGATCAAAAATTTACATTACCAGCGGAGATATAAGTAGCATTGAAAGTGTTATTTATTTAAAGGTTAAATTTTTGTTATAAATATTATTTGTTAAAAATAAAATTATTAATACTGTTACAACTTTTAAAACTCACGGATACTTAAAAAAAAACAACTTTTATAAAATTATTTAACAAATGATAAGTTTTCTAATTTGGAATTTTATATATAATAATAATAATAATAATAATATTATTAATGTTTATTTGCCCAACAGAAGATTCTAATTACAGGATAAAATATGTATATAGAATAAACAATATGCGTATGTAATTTATGGTGATTAAGAATTCTACACGTTAAATTTCGTTAATTATATAACTTAGATGTAACTTAAATGTAAAAGTAAAACAAAATTAAATAATCGTAGTTAGATGGTTAATAGTGTGAGCCGAACAGTAAGTAAACTCAACTGTAATGAGAGCGCGATGTACATTTGTTCAACAATGATGAAAGTGAAGAAAAATTTATATCCGCATCCACATCGCATGGTATTAAATAAAGTGCACATTCTTTGAATAGGAGAGCTAATTTTACTCAATAATTGTGGAGCATCGATTTTATCATCAAGGAGATGAAACAGAAATTTTATGTCTGCTTGATTCCTGCGTAATTCCAGATTTGACACGGAGAACTCCTCCAGAAGACATAGACGGCTGAATCCCTGTTGGGGATAAACTACAGTTGCCTTGAAATGCAGATATTTAAGGAACCGTCTCTGTACGCTCTCAAGACGACCTATGTTGCTACTATAAAACGGGGACCAAACAATTCATGCTTATTCCAGCTGGATCGAACAAACGAATAATATAGGAGAAGAATGCTCTCGATAGCAGAGAAGGGCCTGGAGATTTTAATAATAAAGCCAAGAGTACTTAAGGCAGAGTTGGTCATATTTATGATATGGCTATTAAAGGAGAGTTTAACATCCAAATTGATACCCAGTAACAGAGGAGCACCTTTCCAACTCATTATTGTCAAGTTTGTAGTTGAAGATAACATGATTCATCCGTCTAGTGAAAGTTAAGATTTCACACTTCTTCAGATTCATCAGCAAATGATTCTCCAAACACCAGACATATAAACGGTCAAGCTGTCTTTGAAGACAGCTGCAATCAGTGGAAGCGTTAATTGCACTGTAGACCTTCAAATCGTCAGCAGATAGTAATTTATTACAGTCCAGAGACATACATACATCATTAATAAAAATTAGAAATAAGAGAGGCCCCAGGTTCGTGTCCTGTGGTACACCTGAAGTAGGGTATATTAAATCGGACTGATAGCGTCTGTAAACAACATATTGCTCTCTATGCGATAAATAGGAGTGGAAGAAATCGATGAGCTTAGCTGAGAAACCAATTTTGTCTAATTTGTGAATCAATAAAGCGTGATTAATTTTATCGAACGCTTTGAAAAGTCAGTAAATATAGCATCCACTTGTGTATTGTTATCTAACCATTCCGATACACAATCAAAAATACTGCAAGATTGGTTGCTGTATATATAAAGCCATTTTGAAAAATGGACAACGATGACTTAACATTGGGGTAAATATAAGAATAGAGGCAGGTTTCAAATACCTTAGCAAAATTATTAATAATAGCTACCGGTCTATAGTTATTAATGAGACGGGTATCGCCTTTCTTGAATGTTGGTGTAAGTCTGGCGGCTTCCCAACATTGAGGGAAAGTAGATGATCGAAGTGCCAAATTGAATAGGAACATAATGGTTCCGCCAGAGCACCAGCACAATCCATAAGAAGAAAGCTGGGAATGTTGTCGGTGCCCATGGTGAAATCATCTTTCTGTTTTTTTAATGCACAAAATACGTCGGACTCGGCGATAGATCTGATCATAATTAAGGAAGAGTTAGCTATCGACTCTGTTGCAACACGATTGACTCCTGACGAATACATGGACTGGAAAAACCGTCCAAATTCGTTAACAATTGTGGTGGGTGTAGTAAATAACTCGTCATTTGCGTTTTTGAGGGAAGTTGGTATACCCGAACTGGAATGTTTTGAGGGGACATACTGCCATAATTGTTTGGGATCTCTTTTAATAGAATCCTGTACAGAATGTATATAATCATTATAAAGTTGTTGAGTATTTAATTTTTTTCCGTAAATTAATTTTTAATTAATTATTATTTATAAATTAATTATTTCTCCGAAAATTATAACTTTATATGTACACTATCTACTTAAATTGCTTGCTTATGTTAATACTTTTATATTATGCTATCGTTAGTGTTTGATATTTATGCTTGCAAAGATAATTAACGCTCATAATAAAATATCCGTTGACGAAAATCATGAATGCGCCCGTTTATCGTTGTTAGTATTATCAGTTTAAATTCTTTGACTGTAGTCAATATTTATATTTACAATCTTATGCGGATAGACAATAAATAAACTATTCAAATTGCTTTTGTTGGAAGTTTGATTTATTGTAAATTCTTATTAAAACTGGTATGTACATTTCCACAAGCATTTGAAGAATTCCTTTCTTCGTAAGCGTCATGCACTTTAATTTACGTTTATGCATGGCAAAATTTAATAATCATAGCGAAGGTATTTTTACATTTACGAGTAAATGAGTTCCAGTATGAATGTTCATGCGCCAGCACAGATAAGCTGTCAGGCGATATAAATGTTAGAAAACTGTTTTTAAATTTTCACATTTCTTAAAATAGGGTGTTGCATTCAAAATAAGAAAGTTTGTGCCGACTTCCGGTATAAATTTGAATTATCAACACTTACAAAGTTTCAGAACTGAATTATTCTTAATATCGGAGCAATTGAAGTATCCATCTTAGCTGGGACACCCAGTAGGTATTTGATAAAAAAAATTAAGAAAGAGATCCCGTTTATATGGATTTAGTGTCGCATAAGCCCTGTTAAAATATTTTGAATTATTTTGTAAATGACCAGTCCATAATGTCATAGTAGAAAAATTATACAAACCTGATAATAATAATAATAATAATCATACGTGTATGTTACGACCTGATAATTACTAAAATTGTACATTATTGAATATGATATGATTTATAACTCATTTCAAGTCATGGAAATTAAGTGTAAATAATGTACAACATGCATAAAATGTCCTGTTATATTGCCTTAGAATCGTAGTGTGCAACCGCTAAATAGTATTCGGTTTATTACTATTATTACTTGATATAATTTACGCGCTAATTGGGAACGGAGAAGTCGAGACATGTGGAACGTTTGTCGATGCCGAACAATACACATTTTTAATTAGGGTTCGCATAAATTTGTATTTTAATTTGAGTACGTCTGCAACCTTTCAAATTGTTTTTTATGCGTTATAATTTTTTTCAAGGATGGCATAATTAAAGCTATGAAATGTTGCTAAGTATGGGAATTTTCGACATCTGGTATTTCTTGGTATGTGCCGTATGTTGTGTACGATCTAGTTAATAAATTGTGCTTTAGACTATAACATTATTAATGTAGATGAATTAACATGTTTTAAAATATTTATAAAATTTTTTTAAATTTTTGTATGGCTACATGAAGTAATATTTAAGATTATCATTTAAGTTCTTTGGTCAAATTTTTTCAACTGTTTCACTCTTGGGTTTTTAGGACATCCAAATACATTTGGATAATCACGTAGTTGAACCTAGTATTTTGCACTTAGGGCTGCCAACTCGCTGATCGCTATGATGGCCTAATTTAGAACATATCATGCAGATTTTCCTTAATGTTTTGGACTGAAATCGTTGCAATTTCTCAATACTGAAATCATGTGTGACACCTTATAGCTCAATTATGTCTACATGGGTTTGAGGATTGCGTTATGTAAGGAGGAGCTGTTGTCTATTATTTGTGAGAAGCCGCTTTCAATATTGGAGGCCTGATTGCAGATGTTTGCTCCATACATGGTTTGCCCTGTTAATACACCTGTGAAGGCAAATCGACAAGTATTTAACACCGCATTTTCATGAAAGAGGAAAGTTGTACAACGACACTGCCGGGCATGTTTTTTCTGAGTGTAAAAATGATATGTGCTTTATATGTATTGTTCACCTTGGAAGTTATGACATGAGGTGGTCATTCTCATGTAGTGCTGTTGGTTGTTGGTAAATATGCTGTATATAACTGATCCAGGATTGGACCAAGGACTCTCTCTCTCTCTCGTGTAACATCAGATTTAATAGGAAATAGGGTTCTCACCAGAAAATGATTGTCTGTTAGGTATGATTACAAAATTTTGCAGTGGCGATGTGGTAATTTGTTTTAATTTTTTAATCAATCCATTTTGCCACACCTTGTCAAAGGTCTATTGGGTTTTAATGAAGTAAACCTTAGGTTTCCTCCCATTTGACTCATCCTACTTAAGAGTCTTAAGACTCTTAGGTTAAAGCAAACCTATCATATTTGAGCCAGTCTTAATATAAGATTAAAACGGACCAATTATTCCTGTCGACACAATCTAAGGTAATTGAATTTGTTGAACATTAAATTTGTTTCAAATGATGCAAGCATATTGTGCTGTATTGGATTGAATATTGGTATATAATGAATTTGCAGGTAATTAAGCAAACATTCATGGTACATCTTATAATATTGTAATAGACTGCTAAAACCAAGCAAAACCAAGAATTCCAATTCAGTGTTAAACAACCCAAACTAAACTAATCAAACTCAATTGATAAAAAATTTATATTGATTGCTTTCAATAAAAAAGTTATTTAGGTGTCCTCATGAAAAGTGAAACACACTGTATATTAACCGAATAAAACCTATACATGTTAGAATAAGCCCAACTAATACTTTCAAACCCAACACTGAAGAGTTATTGTGGCATTACAGTCCAAATCGACAACTTAAAAATCAAGCTATTGCAACAAATATAATACATCACAAATCAAGTAAGCTCATAAAATTCCGTTGTAACCCTTTTATATCTATATCATAGATAATATAAACTTATAGATAGGAAACTTCAGTATACACTGTAGTTTAATTCACAGTTTTGCCAAAGTATAATTTGTTATAAAACACTCACCATATACTAATTTTTTGAATAGGCCTTTCCAGACAAAACTATTACAAAATGTTTGTCAAACTTCTTAACTGTTTATTGCGGCCGCTAAATTTGGAACGATCTGCAGTCAAATTGCCACAATTTTCGAAAGTTTACCTTTTGTAAATATTATTTTTTATGTCTATTTTGACAATAATAATATTCTGACAGAAAGTCATCGGCGCATCAAATTAACATGGATGTCAAAGAATATAAATAATAGTCAAATCTGAAAAAGATAGTAATGTTTATTACGAAATAAAATAGTTTTTCTTTCAGTTAACAACAATGAAGGAACATAAACGACGGCAATGACGATTTATAAAATAAATTGACATTCACCAAGGCACTGGATAAAACTACATCAACAAAGGCAAAACGAATCGTTCCAAATTTAATGGCCGCAGTAGTACATATTTGAATTTGACAATCTGTCAAACAACTTATGTTATAATTTGCAATATTCAAATGTGAATGTTCTATTTTTAGTCCAGTAAATAGGTGAATCCATCTACATAAAATAACGTAATTTTGGTGATAGTATGATTTGTTACAGGGGTGTATTCTGAGCATAATGCCGGATTTGAGGGGTTCCTCGAGTGGCGCCGATATGACGAGTAACGCGTTTAATTCGATATCTCGAGATCGAATCCTTTTACACAAAAAACTATAGTGACCTTTTCTCTTATAAATTTCCTAACTTTTTTATTCGAAACTTTTTTTCCAACACCAATACTTGTCGAGTTATTTCGTTAGAAATTCACAAACTTCCTTATTTTCGTCTGCTTTTTGCCTTTACCTCCCTAACCGTTCAGTTTTATCTATTATCAAACTTAGAGATCATTTAATTATCTACAACTTTTGTTTAAAACTGTTTTCTCTACTAACAATACTTTGGTAGTTATTGCTTAGTTTATCGATCAAACACTGCGCTACCGTCGTTACGCGTTTTCAGGGACGCGCTATTACAAATGTTAGTGCTGCTTAGTCCAGTCAGTAGGTGAGTCAAGCCAGGCGCTGAGTGTATTCTCGGCATTATGATCAGACTACACCCCTCTAACAAATCATATCACCCAAATTACTTTATCGCATGTAGATTCACCTACTGACTGGACTAAGCAGCACTAAAATTTGAAATAGCGCGTCCGTGAAAATGCGTAACGACGCGACGATAGCGCGGAGTTCGATCGATAAACTAAGCAATAACTACCAAAGTATTGTTAATAGAGAAAATAGTAGATAATTAAATGATCTCTAAGTGATAGTAGATAAAATTCGATAAAAGTGAACGGTTAGGGAGGTAAAGGCAAAAAACAGACGAAAATAAGGATGTTTGTGAATGTCTAACGAGAAATAACTCGACAAGTATTGGTGTTGGAAAAAAAAGTTTCGAATAAAAAAGTTAAGAAATTTATAAGAGAAAAGTCTCTATAGTTTTTTGTGTAACATGATTCGTTGTCGAGATATCGAATTAAACGCGTTACTCGCGATAGCGGCGCCACTGACACTCGACGAACCCCTCAAATCCGGCATTACGGTCAGAATACACCCCTCTAACAAATCATACTATCACCCAACTGACGTTATTTTATGTAGATTTCGACTCATTTTTGGATAGATTTACTGGACTATTTTTAATTGTTGAGAAATATAATTATCCCTTTTACAGCCATGTGGGTTCGCTCTTGTGGAGAAAATAATATTGTTAAATCTAATTCGTCTTTAATAAAAATATGTTCTTTTATAATAAGAAAATATTTAAAAATATACATGACTGAAAATTTGTAAATATTACCAATGGCTTCATTTGTTTGATTTTAATCTTTGCTTGTATTTTTACAACAAATAGTACTGGATACAAAAAATTAAGATTTAAAGACATTTCCAGTTCTACGGAAGTTTTCTATTAAACTCTAGTGGCGTTCATAATTGTAGATATTTGTAAACAATAGAGATTTCAAATCGGAAATTTAGTACTTTCTTCTAAATTCCTGAAGTGTGACAGATAACGTCGTGTTGTGCAATATTCTTTTATGCACGTGACGTAATGAAATGCATTTTATGCAGTTATGAGTTATGGGCAATGCCGTTATGGCTTTCATTGTGCATGAAAGTAAAACTAACACGCGTCTAGTTCTATGAAATTATGAATATCTTGGACTAGGCTTATTGGTTTTTTAGTTACCTGATTTTTTTAAATTGCATAAATATTTGTTTACTAAAGCGTGCACACTTGTTATAATTATAATACCAACATATATCCATACTTGATATGATAAAATAGCGAATTTAATTAGTGACATACCACATTCGTAAATTCGGAGGAGTAATGGGTCAATTCTGTGTATTTTTACTTATGGATCTGTACGTTATAGAAATCTACAGATTTACATAAAATGCTATTATGTTGAAGGTCCTGTAAGTAACGTAACAGTGACTACATTCACAGATATGATACGAACATTTTACAGATCAGCTGTTTGACGTATTTGTAGTTTATTTGTCACAGGTTAGAAAACAAGATAATCCCTTAAAAGAAATTGTAATAAAAGTTTCGTACTATAGTGCAATTAGGCGTCGTAAAATTCACATTAACGAAAAACCCTCTTATTTTTGTGAGAAAATATGTTATACTGGTAAAATTTAACAGTCTCGTTTTGCTTTTGAGAAGTTTACGTGTGTAGTGTCTATTAATTGTGTTGTTCTTCTATATTATATTTGTGTTGTTATATTTAGAAACATTTAAGACATTGACTTAAAGTTAATAGGTATTGTATTGTTTAATAAAACCATTAATTACAATCACGTAGTTTAATTTTTGTAGAAAGTGATACAATTTGTGTACAACATTGTAATATTTTCATGCCAGTACAAAAAAAGAATCTAATAGTTGTGTAGCATGTATTCATTGAGCAAAAAAAGGAATTATTATTAATGTAATATTAACTCTGATATAAATCTCTTGACCGTCTTCCAAGGTGTAGTACATACATCGTGCTCTAAAGCTGCTTTTACAAAATATATATGTAAAATTACATTACAATGTAATTTCTATAAGCATACATGTTTGTTTCGCTGAGTATTTATGTTCAGATTCCCTACGAAAGCATAGTACCTCACAACTATTGGTTATGTGGCATATATTTATTTAACTGCAAAGTAATTGCTATTAGTTATATTGTCTCTAATATAAGTATTTCTTGTTTGTCTTCCACGGTGCAGTACATCTTGTTCTGGAAAATCATGTAATTTCTACAAACATACTTTTTAGGTTATGATTTTTACTTTATAAAGTATTTACCTATTTTACTGCAAAAGGGTATAAAACGTCAACAATACCTCCTACAAAATTATTCATTATTTTTATTTTGAAAAAACTCACAAAACACACTTTCTAAAGGAATCTGTAAAGTTACGGACAACCAATCTGTCACCATAACTTTTACGAGAATCTATAAGACATACAGATTTTCTGTAAGTAACAGATGCGCTCAGAATCGCAATATCTCTGCAAGTTCTTACAGACGCTACAGATCTACGTTACAGACCGTACAGATGTGCACAGAATTGACCCATAAATTAACATTCTCACTTAAAAAATTCGCTCACTGATTGGCTACTTGCGAGACACAGTGTAAATTACCGTATTCGCAACAAGATTTCCGGTATTTAATGTTTAGATGTGCGACAGCTGACAGGTGCCGATTTTAAAGTATTTAAAAAGTTATTTATTGTTTGTTAACAATATAAATTGCTCAATAAACTTAGTTTAAACAATATTTTAGTTTCTCAAAATTATTTGATTGGTAAACAGTAGTAAATAGTTTAACAAACAAGCAAAAATATGTTTAGAAATTAAAAATTTATTACATTTTTCTCCTTTAAAAGTGATTGCAGACATTCAAAAGAAAGTGTGTGTTTTATTAACTTTTTATAATGAAAGACAGGAGTAATACACAAAATCTAACAGACAATTGCACGAAATCGCACCTAACAATAACCGAACAAAAGTAGAATTGGACGTCTAAATAATACGGTCAGTGTTGAAAATTGTTCCAGTATAATTCTGGCCTATTTATTTACTCCTCCGAATTTTCGAACATAGTATAGTTTGTTCTGTATCTTTTTTTAAACCCAGTGGGCGAGCCATTTAGCTACATATTCACCTCACCAAGTAGGTCTATATCTTGCAAATTTTTTAAATCCTGTCTTCGACATCTTTCTTTTAGTTACCGATAAACGCGTTTAACGTTGTTTAACATTTCGCCCATTCCGAGAACATTGTAAATTGATCTCGCTCGAATTCTAAGTATCTACCTCTTCTTTTTAATTGATCTGAAACAAAACGAAGAAAACAAAAGTATGGTAAAATAATACAGCTGGACTAACAATATGAAAGGAAAAGTAGAATAATAAAAATAATATGTTTTTGGGAATATGATATTTAAGAGGAACTTTTGAAAAAGGAAACTGCCAAAAAATAGTATCTTGAATATTCACGCCACCACAGGACAAACTTGTATAGAAATAATAGTCGAGTTCTAATAAAGTTAGATAAAGAATATGGGAATATTCTCGCTGTGATTTGGAAATAGTTCTAGGGGACAAAAATCGGAAGAGAAAAAATACATCAATCCACAATATGAAGGCACACTAAGTATCAAGATTCGTCAGGAAATGGAAAATTGGGTACATGAACAAATCAAAATGGCAGATATGTGAATCAAATATGTTCTGGCAGAAAAAGATAAAGAAAAAAGTATTGTTATTAATTTTCTAAGCTATCTACCGTTGCACCCTCTTCATTTCATAGTAACGTACTGAAGATGCTATTAGTGACAATGAATATATCCTTTCTCGGACCAGATAATAGTATTTGCTGAATAGTTGGATTCCTATAAGCATTTTTATTTCGTTTTCGGTTACAAATTACGACCATTTTTACAGAGTGTATTTTCACGATAACCATTTTCTTCCTTCGTACTTATGTCAATCATTTTCTGAAATCATTTCGGTTCATTCACATTAATTATCATTTAAAAAAACCTCACTAACACCTTCCGTTACAATATCTGCTTGTATGCAAACTTGATCAAATTCTTCAGCGTTAGTTTGGAGTTACAAAAAATTTTCGCACTCCACGTCAATACTTGACTTATAGTTTACAATTTGTTCTATTCATTCATTGCTTTTCCTCCTTATTTTTTCTTTAATTTTTATGATTGCTTTTGTCCCTTCGCGTATCCCTTGTCATTTGTCTTCTCCTTTTCCTCAGAATCTACACATCCTTCCTTTCTTCTTCAATCTTTCTATTATCCTTCTTCCCGGATCTTCTTCCCTTTACATACCATTCCTTTCTTTTATGTGTACTTACTTCTTTACATCCTCTGTTTATTTCGATTTCCTTACTTCTTTTCATCTCTGTTCTGCCTGTAATTGTAGATTCCTCCCTCGTCGTTATAAATCGTCATTATAACTTCTAACCAAAGTGATCTCGCACTCATATCCTTTTTTTCCCTTTTTCTCTCTTCCATTTCCATTTCTTTCATTTTCTTCTGTAACCTCTTTTTCATTTCTTGTAATTTATGTAGCAATAAAATAGTTATTTGTTTATATAGGTTTTAATGGCGTTTTAATAGCATTTTTAATCATTGTACTCAAGTGAGCATAAAGGGCCCAAATACGTTAACGAATGGTAAAAGTCGTAGCACATAGAATTGTTTTGCAATTCTCATTGCTAATAAATAAACGAACTAAAAATTTATATAATTTTAATTTTTTTTTTAAATCTTTAAGAAAATGTATTTGATTATACGGGTGTCCCCGAATGGTCTGTACAAAATAATAACACATATTCCTGAGGACAAAATAGGACGATTTGACCCAACTTACATCTATTCAAAGTTGCTTCGTTTAGCCGCTAGAGGGATACAAATTTCCTGAAAAGAAATCGTTTTTTCGAGAAAACTTTTTGACGCTTCTCGCGATTGGGACCAAATTTGGTATGTGGATTTGTACTAAAAGAATTATTTGACATGTTATTTTCTCTTCTGCGTGCTTTGTAAGTGGTCAAAAAATAGTCATCCACATCTTAAGACGCTTTTTTTGATATTAGATGAATACTTTTGAAACTTTTTTTGCTGATAGACATATATGTTACCTAAATTTCTTGTCTCTTGCTCCATTTCGTCATTTCTCATAGTTTAGGCATACAAAAATAATAACCCTCAACACGAACTAGAAATTTTAATCTAAATCAACGAAAAAAATTCACAACAAATGTTCGAATATACCGCCTTCTGCATGAATGCAAAGATTAACACGTCGTAAAAATTTGTATTGGACTCTTCTCATCATTTCCACATCGTTTCTTAGAGTGTCTACTGTATTTTGGATGCGTTGCCGCAAAAAAAAAAAAAAAAAAAAACGATGAAATGATGAGAAAAGTCTAGTTCAATTTTTTACGACATGTTAATCTTTGCATTCATGCAGAAGGTGGTATATTCGAACATTTGTTGGGATTTTTTTTCGTTGATTTAATTAAAATTTCTAGTTCGTGTTAAGGGTTATTATTTTTTTCAGCCTAAACTATGAAAAATAACGAAATGGAGCAAGAGACAAGAAATCTATCAAAACTATGATAGTAACATCCTGTTAAATTCAAAATTTTACGATAACGTTTAGTTGTAGTAATCACCAAGCGACGATTTCATTTCCGGTAGTATTTTCTAAACTAATAATGGTCGTACAATTTTGAAACTTATACCAAGTTACCAGCATACTATGATAGTAACATCCTGTTAACAAAAAAATAATGAGGTTCTTAAGCTGTGAATGACCATTTTTTGACCACTTACAAAACACGCAGGAGAGAAAATAACATGTCAAATAATGCTTTCTTTTAGTACAAATCCACATACCAAATTTGGTCCCACTCGCGAGAAGCGTTATAAAGTTTTCTCGAAAAAAAAAAACGATTTCTTTTCAGGAAAGCGGCAGCAACTTTGAATAGAGGTAAGTTGGGTTAAATCGTCCTATTTTCTCCTCAGGAATATGTGTCATTATTTTGTACAGACGTTTAAATTTTAAAATATAAATTATTGAAGATTATGTTGAGCAAGTTAAACGCCCTTTGCAATTAATGTGAAATCCTTATTTGTTTCAATATGCCGAATTATCACCGAAGAATTGTTTCCACGTTTAATTACTTGTGTACGTTAATTAATTTTATAAATGTAAATGGAGAAATTAATGAATATCAACACGGTATTCGATTAATTTAAAATTATGACGAAATGTGACGAAATTTGTAAAAAAACCTATGAGATATTTAATGAGGTTTCCTTTATTCTCTGTCTATTACAAAATAAAGATAGCTTATTTCAAAAAAAAAATTGAACCAGATTGGAAGAACAAAAAACGAAGAACGATGTGTCTTCCTTTCACTTTCATGTGACAAGCCTCTGTGCTTGGAATTCCCGCTTACTCTCCTCCATTACTTTCAGTCTAATAGGGTCAAATCTGGTGGTTTAATTAGGTAATGGCACAATTTCCGTCAAGCCAACGAACTTCGAACGTTCTTCTAATTTCAATTAAATTCAAAAATCAGGATAAATTTCAAAAAAAAAAACTTGATAAATTAGAATGTACCGTTTGATATTAAAGCTGATAAACGTGATCAACAATATAAACATATAAATTTGTTCTTTTGACGCTTCCATCCGTTGTACATTTTTTTATTAATTAATTAATAACACAGTTTACAAATTAAAAAAAAAAAAAAAATCCGTGCATTAGGTGCCACTATATTTTTCTTGTGTACTTTGACCCGCTAAACTCGGAAATTGCATTAAGCCATATTTTTATGGATACGTTTTCCAGATATGAATTTTTATTATTATTTTTTTTTTTCCCGGAGGTTTGATTATTTGAAGCATATCTCGAGTTAGGAACGACCAATCTCGCCGTTCCGCATATCAAATTAAAGATAATCGTCCCGCCAATAAACTGTTTTTCAGTCGCTTCAGTAGTTTCAGTGCAATCATATGACAATTTTTTTTTGCCCAAATCGAAACCGATAATTCATTCTATCGGCGAGAAAAAGTATAAATCGTGAAAATATACCCAGTTTCTTATTTTTTTACGTAGAGTTTGCGCTTTTACGAAGAGAAAAAGGTATTTAGGATGAAAATCTATGTAGAAATGTCGAAGTTATGATCAATTATATGTGTACAAAAATTCAATTTTTTCTCTAATTTTGTATTTTTTTCCTTATTTATAGCGTATAATTCCGATTATTTTTATATTTTTAGTATAATATGAGATTATTAGAAATAATTTTGGCTCCTACTGTGTCCTCTGTATATTTTGGAATGAGTTTCTCTTATGAGGAACCACATATAATCTCCTGTCAGACCTTCCTCCCAAAATCCCTGGTAGCGCAGCTTAATGGTCTTCATTTCTTGATGGAATCTCTCACCATGCTTGGGTGAAAAAAAAATCGCGTGAGAATGCAGAAAATGAATCTTCAGAGACATATTTACGCCTGTTGGGAAAAAAATGAATGACATTTTTTCACGGATATTCTCGGTGACGTTAGTGACGAGCATGGTGAGAGGTTCCAACGAGAAATGAAGACATTGAGCAGCGCTACCAGGGATTTTGGGATCAGGGAATGATGGGAGATTGTATCTGGTTCCCCATATGATAAACGGACTCCAAACTAAACAGAACAAAAGACAGGAGTCAAAATTATGTCTAATAATCTCATGTTATATTGAAATAGTAAAATGAACATAAACAAAATGAATAAAACTGTATTATACGCTATAAAAAAGTAAAATATACAAAGATAAAGAAAAAGTTGAATTTTGGCACTTTCACATATAGTGCGATTAAGTTTTGCATTAAATTAATTTAATTGTATTTAAATAAGAAGTTTTGATTAATTTATTTTATGAATCTAGTGTATTATTACATTATCATAACTTCGACATTTGTACAGAGATTTTCAAAGTAAATACACACTTTCTCTTCGTAAAAATGCACTGTCCGTAAAAAATAAGAAAGTGGGTTACTATTTATATTTTTACTCGACGATAGAGGGAATTATCGATTTTGATTTGGGCAAAAAAAAAAAATTTTTTTCCTTCATATTATAGCCCAAGCTACTGAAGCGACTGAAAAACAATATTAGTAACATTTATTGGAGATTTGATTATTTTTAATTTGATGTGGCGAACGGCGAGATTGGTCATTCCTAACTCGAGATATTCTTCAAATAGTCAAACTACCACCGAAAAAGAACCAAAAAAAAATTAAAAAGTCCATATCTCGAAAACGGGTTCATAAAAAAATGTTTAATGCAATTCTCGAGTTTAGCGGGCCAAAGTATATAAGAAAAATATAGTGGCACCTAGTGCACAAAATGGCTGTAAACTAGTGTAATTAATCAACATTGTTAATATTTATGACATTAATAAAGTAATAATATTATTATTTAGTACATACAATTTGTATGAATTCAATATTTTTGTAATAATTTTATAATAAAATTATGCGAATGATATTCTTTCAGTTGTGACGGCTTCAAAGTGGGTTGTGATTGGTCTCGGGCGACATTCAGCCCCGATGGACAGTACATCGCGGTAGGATCCGCCGACGGCAGCGTATTCATATGGGGCGTCAACACGGCCAAGGTTGAGACAATCCTCAAGGAACACACGTAAGTAGTTCCCATGCAAGTTGGTCTAATAGTTTGGTGAAACTTGTACTTAGTGCACATATTCTAGCTAGCTTTGCCACTATTACACGGTAATTCCGTATACTTACGCGACTTTTTTCGCTTCATCGCCGTCGTTTTGTTTCTGACCGGTAACCGTAGAAGTGCAATTTCGATTCGCAATTATTCGAGACGAACTAGTCTATTTGATTTAAATGCTGTTACACCGTTGCAGAAATTGCAGTATCTATTTAACAATGATGCAATTCATAATCAAATGAATTCACGAAATTTTTATTTTGTAAAACGGCAATTGATGCAAAAGATCAAAATTAATAAAAATCGAATTAAGGTATTATACAAAAAAAAGCTTCCTGGGGTGCATAATCTACGAAACAAGGCTGGTTTTACATTTTTAACTTTACGAAAATATTTATTTTCGAGTAAGTTCATACATGAATAAAACATGATGCAATATTAATTGCAAATTACCTTTACCTTTTTCCGATACACAAATTTTAATTGGAAAGATTCGCTCTCGCGAAGCCGCAAATTGGTATTTAATAATTAATTCGCTCAATTGATCTCTGTCAATTAGATTTTTCGCGATCGTTTTAAAATTAATTAAATTAATTTGTAATCAATTCACAAATAATTAATAATGTGTGTTTGCCAGGAGCATTCCGACGTGTTACGTATAAACAAACAAACAAATAAACAATAAAATGCTTTTAAACCCGTAATGGATTTGTGTATAATAATTAACTTTGTTCAAAACTAATTTACTTTACAATTTAGTATTTCAACTGTTTGGTTTAATTAACATGTCAATATGCATGTATATTTTTTTATATATTGTTTTTTTAAATATTCGTTTCCAAGTTATTTAATTGTTTTTTATTAAACATTTTTATTTTTTTTATCGCTAAAGTACACTAATCAATGTAGGCTAACTTTTATAGTTGATCTGATTAGTTTTCCATAGTTCCATAGGGACCAGTGATTCGCCCTTTACTATTTCTGAAAAAGACAAAGCAAACAACCTCTGTAACTATGTATTTTAAATCTATGTATAAAACAGCACATCGGGCCTTAAAGGCCCATGGCTTTTAGGTCTATATACTTGTCTCTTCTATTTTAGACAAAAGTAAGCTATGTGTAATGCGTTACCAGACTAATAAATAAAGATAAATAATCGAAGAAAGAAGTGAGTTAAATAGAAAGACTTATTGTACGAAGAAATAACCGAGTTAAATAGAAAGATTGATTGTATACGTTCTGTATTCTCTGATTTATGTTTTATGTGTTATCAGTAGAGAAAGCTTTTTATCCTATAGTTTCAGTCCCCAAAATAACAGACTTCTCAGTCCCCAAAATAAAGTACTTCGCGTTAGCAACGAAAAATTATGAATAACAATTTTATTTAGGCCCGTATTCACCAACGTCAGTTAAATCTCTAGTTTACTAACTACCGATTAAATAAAATCTATAGATTAAAATAAACTGGCGTTTCACCATCGCATTCTCGATTTTATTTCGTTTCAGTTGGTAAATCTTCAGTTAAGTAAATATGTATACACTATCGATTCATAGGGTGCGCTGAATGCTATAAACTAGTTCATTTTGGTATTCATGACTACATTCATTACATTAGTATAACGGGTAAAAAATATAAAATGAGGGAAAAACGAAATAGATATAGAAATTATTTAGAACAGGAGAAATTAGAATTAATTAGAATAGTTGAAAAATATTTACATATAGTCGAAAATAAAAAAAAAACCATAATTCAAGTGCAAAAGAAAAAAATGATAAATGGAATATTATAAAAAACGAATTTAATTCCATAGCCCAGACAGGCGAAAGGTACTATATGAAAATTTAAAAAACGAAGCTAAAAAGGATCATGCAGATGATAAGGTATATTTGTTATGCCTCAAAACATTGTTGCATCCGTACATATACATAGTCTGTCCGTAAAGTAGTCGGACTGAGTCGATTACAAAAAATGTATTGACACAAATTATAAATGCGCTCAATATTCTTCAAAGTAGGACCCTTCTGCATCTACACACCGCTGCCAGTGAGATTTC
>JAFFZR010027844.1:0-17850 GCA_018397195.1 Lethrus apterus | reverse complement strand
ATACAGGTTGTGCCATTTGAAAAAAATGAGAAAAATCAAGATGAATTTCTCGTAATGTCGTAATGAATTTTAAACACCCTGTATATTGCAATGACACAAAACTTTGTCTGAAGCATCAGTCAACCCTTGCTAAAAGATATGTCAAATAATTACTCTTAAATTTAATATTTGTAGCCGCAACGATTTCTTTAAAAGTAGTACGTAAAATTAAGTTTTTTAAAGTAATCGTTAATTACCGCGGAATGCATGAATCAAATTAAAAAAAAAAGTTAGACATCAATAGATACCCCCGAAACACTTCAAACTATGCAAACAGATACTAGGTGTCCCATTTAAAAAAATGGCACGCGACCAAACAGATCTTTTTCGCGACAGCCTGTATATTCAAAAATAATTTCCTGAAATGCTCATTTATCTCTAGTTAAACGCTGCCTTTGGTAGAAATCCCTAAGTGTAACAGGAAATAAGAAATGGAAGAACGGAGCTAATATGCAGGAGCCTGTATAAGGTGCCTATTTCCTAACCGTTTCGTTTGCCGCATACTACAAATTGTGAAACGACTTTATTCCAGTACTTAGCGAATCTGTCTTTTAAAAATACACATATTACTATGAAATTAGAAAGAAAATTTTAATAAACGTCATTAAAGGTCAAAGAAATCGCGTCTTAAGGCTAATCATCGTAAGCGTCATACACAGTCTGTTCACGGGAACATTTTACAATGGCTAATTTATTTATTTAAAAACTTCATTAAATGGACAAAGTACCTTGCAATGCGCATTTCGCGCAATAAATTATAAAACAAAACAACATTGCGTTGCTAAGATACAAGCATAAAGATTAATTTTTTTAATTGAACACTATATATATTTTTAAGTTGCTCTGGTTGCCTGCTTATAAGATAATTTTTCTCTAAAACCGCTATTAAAACAGTTGTGGAGAAAATAATTTTGCAAATTTCATTATAATTATAATAGTGATTGATTGATTTTTATTATTTTATTACTTTATTTTTTAACTCCTTAACTAGCAATCCTAGAGAAAAATTGTCTTGTAGATAATTATAACGGGCAACCAGAACAACTTAAAAATATAAAAATATACAGAGTGTTCAATTTAAAAAATTAATCGTGATGCTTGTATCTTCGCAACGCGATATTCTTTGGTTTTATAATATATTGTGCGAAATGCGCAATGCAAGGTAGTTAAAATTTGTCCATTAAACAAGTTTGTATCTCTCTAAAAAAGTTAGATATTGTAGAATAATAATTCGTGAACACCCAGAATGCAAGAAATTATTGTTTTTTTTTAACTCCTTAACTAGCGATCCTAGAGAAAAATTGTTTCATAATTAATTATATCAGGCAACCAGGGAAACTTAAAAATATAAAAATATACAGGGTGTTCAACTTAAAAAATTAATCAGGATGCTTGTATCTTAGCAACGCCATGTTCTTTTGTTTTATTAGTTATTGCGCGAAGTGCGCTTTGCAAGGTATTTAAACTTTGTCCATTTAACCAAGTTTGTATCTCTAATACAAAAGTTCCCGTGAACAGACTGTTTCTTTTTGTATAAGCAAGCGACTGGTTATTTTTTCCGTCAATCATTTTCTATCACAGTGTATTACCTTGAATCACTTTTTCATTATAAAATACTAATATCGGAGTCGATATAAGTCCACTTATTATCCAGGCCGACCAAATCAAACATCTAGCTTTGGTCCCTAAAACAAAGAATTCTTATTTAACATAACAATTCACTGAATTCATTTATTTATGACCGATGTACACTTTTTAATGTGTCATTTTATTAGACATTAAAAATTGTTTAATATTTGATAAAGATTTCGAAACGTACCTAGTTAATATTTTTATAATAATATTTCCGATACAAAAAAGTTAGTATGTCACATTATGCATTATATTGTGTCCACATTGAAATCTATTCATTTTTTTCACCGAAAAAATCATAATCAAATGATCAGTCTTTACGGTCCATCCAAATTAAATAAACAAGAATTGCACGATGTTCCCAAAAATAAAGCACACTGCTCGACACCCTACAAATCTGTACGTTCTATGTTCATCAGTAAATGCCTATGAGCATACCAAATCACCAATATTATTTTAATGTGGAAAGATCTCAGAATTGCGTCGAGTTAGTTTTTTTAGCAATTGCTGCAATTTCTCCGCATTTAATCAGGATTTGCCCCAACATTTGCGTATTATTTTTGGGATCATCATTAAAACACAACGTAAATTTCTTTACCAAAAATAAAACAATTGCCATTATTTTATCTTGATATACGTTGCATAAATAATTCAAAGAAATAATCGTGCATTAATTTGTGTAAATCGTTGTATGTACTTACAGCTGCTTGAAAACTTCATTGGATATCTTATCGCGTCGTACCTGTCAATGCTCAATGCAACTAAGACATATGTCGAGGCGTATGTGACAAGAACCTAAAAATAAAACAACAAGAAAAATAGGCATAAATGACTGTATTAACATATAGTCTATAAAAAATGTAATTTCAGGTTCAGTAGATAGGATTACTTTAAACTTGAATATTATATATTTTGAATATTTTTTGCTAATATCGAAAAAAGAAGTTAAAAATCTGTATAATCTTAAAATCTGTTTGTTCTTTGCATTTAGAAGTTGTACAGGAACACAAGGACTCAAGATCTGGTCATTGTCTATTCAGATGTGTAACCGTTTAGCCCAACGCGAAAAGTTTCTATCCGGCCCGCGAGATCTTTAGAAGAAATTATAAATAAATATTTTTCGTTTTTCTAGTTTGAATTGAATATAAACGCACATAGCAACATGTAAGTAATGTAGTGTATTCCAACATACGACACCGGAACATTGTCAGCATTTTCCCTGAATATACATGAAGATCCAGGACAAGAAGGGCAGAACGTAATTATTCGTTGCTTAATTACGTGGGTCCGAGCATCGCGCTACCCAACTTCAATTATTTTATTCAAGTTAAATTTCAATTATCAATTACCTATCATTATATTTTAATCAATCGATTTTATTTTATTGTATGTAATCAATTATTATATTTTATTGTGAAATAAAAACTTTTTAAAAAGAAGTTTCGCTGAACAAACGATTTAATTTGTATGTTCATAATTTAGTATTAACTTTAAAACTTTTTTTATTTATTTCATATTCGTAGACTAAAAAATTATAGGTCACAAGAAGGTGTCAATTAACTACGGCCCGCGGAAAAAACGTAAAATGTATTCTGGCCCATGTTATAAAAAAGGCCCACCCCTGGTTTAACCCATTATAATTTATTGAAAAATTTTTCGTTTTTATAGGTGGATACGAAAAAACATTTTCTCACTGACACAAATAAAGAATAAAAACAGTAGTTTAGATTTAATCACTAAATAAGTAATGAAATATAATAATTTTTCTTGAAGGAAGTAAATTTAAATCATAATTATTTTATTAATTTGATAATAAATAAATAAATAAAATAATGCTTGCATTTATCACTAAATAAGTGCTACGTTTGCACACGCGTCTGAATTTCATTCCTTGGACGTCTCTCCTGCAGTTAATTTATTCGTTTAAATAATTAATTAAATATTTTTTGCAAATTAATTTGCGTCTTAATTCAATAATACAAACATAAGATAATAAAAGCTTTTATCTACGACCGTAGGCTTTTTCGCACTCCAAACAGTGCGTAAAGTAATTCATTATAACACAAGTGATATAATGGATTCATTATAACACAAGTGCGATAAAGTAAATTATGTGTCCACGGCAACCACGGCAAAATGTCCGTACTTGTTGACACCGTTGGTATGAAACATTTAGGGACAGACATGACATTGCAGGTGACATTTAACATATTTAACGAATTTCGGTAATTTTCTTCTTCATATTTACGGTCGTAGATAAAATAGTGTACGCAACAAGTGCGTGAAGTGTCATTAAAAAACTCGCATACTCGTTTCATAATGAACCACTTCATGCACTTGTAGCGTAAACTACTATAATACTGATTTTTTGAACAAATTGTTTATTGTTGATCTGCCTTGGAAAGATATCAATGAAATGGTTCATCTACCTCTGATGTACGACAAAATTGTTTCTCCTGAATCTCATTTTTGACCAAACTTTCTGTGTAAAAAAATATTTTCTGTGTTCGATAAAATTATATGAATATTAATTATGAAAAAACCTGACGGTCGAACATGGAATTAATTAGTACCCAAATATCCTAAGTTTTTTTGAATTAATACTCTGTGTTATACTAAATAGCTTCCATTACAAAAATATCCAATTGGAAAAAAAGGTACGAACATGTAACTCCTAATGGTGATTTCAAATTAACAATTTTGTATAACTTCACCCATTTTAATTTTATGTCACCTTAAGACAAAAAATCATTATTGAAATAATTCCACAATTTTTAACACACATATCGCATCCGTTTTTAGAAAATGAACTTCAAACTTCTTTGAAATTTCTCGATCGAAAAAAGGTGCAAAAGTTATTAGTTATTAGACTTATTAGTTATTCTGTACGGGATTCGTTACCTCATTTTTCTTTATATTCTTTTCTTTGTTTTTCGTCGTTCTGCATTAACTAATTTCAATATTCTTGCCGTGCCGAATTTACTTTCTCTTAAAGTAAAAGTAGTTGTTTGATAATTCACCTGTTTCTATTGATTTTCTTCATAGAATATACTGTAATAGTTTTGTTTCATTATTTGCATAATTCTCTAGTTTCTTAACGAACTTTTTATCTTGCCATCTAGTACAATTTTTCTTAAGTTCTTAAAAATTCTCAGCAGCTGTCAAATTGAATATCTTGTACATTTTCAAAATCACTGCCAGAACCTGCACCAATAACATATTTTAAAAACTTGTAGAAAGCGTCGTATACTCCTATGAGTAGGTTGTAGAAAGTAAGGCTGTAGAAAAAACCCTTCTGAGATGTTATTAAATTTCGTTTGTTTTTCGTGGTTTCTTCCAAAGGAATTGTGGTGTTTTGGAGTTAGCTAAGAGCCACAAAACCCGGAGAGTGTTAACCTTCCACATTCGTCCGAGTTAATTTTATTTTTTAATCTGTCGCCATAAGTTGGAATTAAAAAATTGAAAATCAACCCTCCCCGGATGAGAATATAAACTCGGAGGATGATTAATAAAATAAAAACCATTAGAAACGAATATTTCGTTTTAAGTTTTGAAATCATCAACTCTCACAATCAATAAGTGTCTATACTATGTTCGTAAATTCAGAGGAGTAAATACATAAGCCAGAATTATACTGGACAATTTCACTTTTGTTCGGATGCGATTTCGTGCAATTTTCTGTTAGATTTTGTGTATTTCTCCTGTCTTTCATTATAAAAAGTTAATAAAACACACACTTTCTTTTGAAACTGCAATCACTTTTAAAAGAGAAAATGCAATAAATTTTAAATTTCTAAAATATATTTTTTTGTTTGTTTATTAATAACTATTTACTACTATTTACCAATCAAATAATTTGGAGAAACTAAAATCTTGTCTAAAATAAGTTTATTAATAAATGCCCTAAAGGGGCGTTTCCTTGGCGCTGAAACTACAGTACTTATCCCCGGATTTGAATACGTTCAAATTGAAGTGATTAATTCACCTTGCACCCTGTGCTTCACTTCTATAAAAAACTGTTTTTTATATTGTTAATAAACAATAAATGACTTTTTAAATAAAATCGACACCTATCAGCTGTCATACATGAGAACGTTAAATACTGGAAATCTGGTTGCAAATACGGCAATTTATACTGTGTAAACGTGTCTCGCAAGTAACCAGTCAGAGAGCGAATTTTTTAAGTGAGAATTTTAATTTACTCCTCCGAATTTACGAACGTAGTATAACGAATTATAAAAATAAACTGGATTCACGAAACAAAAAAGAAACATTTTTCATAAACGTCGACTTAATTAAACGTCTATTAGCATTTTTCGACCGGAGTTCGACCGGAGGCATCGTTTTCTATACTTTTCAAGCACTCAATGGAAAAATATCTGTGTCCTCTCTGAATCCTTTTTTCTTTCATAAAAGCTTCGCTCGTAGTAAACATACCGTAACCGATCCTTTTCTTGAGTTTTCTTTTTTCGCTTCTCGCGATGGAGTATACTTATTATAATCATTAACCCTTCGTTTTGATGTTATTTCCTTGTAACTTTTTACTTCCTGCAATGTTTCTAACTCAAATTTAACAAATGTTATCGTCCTTTTTAATTCCGCACGCGCATCCACATTAACATATCTATTTTAACGACCGTGTTTAACTTCATTCGGTCAGAATACTAGAGTCTCCTTTTGAGTTGATTCCCCCTTGCTGTGGTCTTTTTAAAACTTCTTCACTTCTAAAGTAATTACTGGTAAAATCCCTTGATTTCTAATTGGCTTTCGCAAAGTTTCTATTATCTTTCTTATTTTTTTACTTAACTCTTTATTTTTACTGCGTCGCATTTTTAAGTTTTTTTTTTTATATTAACTCTCACTCTTTATCTTAACTTTTTATGGGAAGACAAAATTTTGAGTAGCATGTATGTATGTATAAATTATTATATATTATTATATATTATTAGTAGAAATTTTATCTATGAAATTCAAAACAGAAAAAATATGCAGTGAAATAATAACTGTGTAAAAAAATTACCTGTAAAAATTTTATAATTTTGCAGGCCACATTACCAATATTCCATGAAACAGTCATCCTCCATATTATGTCCGTCAACACATTGATCATTCCAACGAGAAGATCTGAAACATTTTAAATTTTAAGAATTCTCTGCTAAACACATTATTTTATTATTTACCAGCAATAGCCAGATGACGTATAAAGTAATTCATACGATGATTCCTCGATTTATTTTTTAATAGAGTGTAAAGAACACCACCATTTCCGATGACTATGACGAAAAACAGTATCCACAAAAGTGTAAATTGTTCCACCTAAAAAAGTGAAATAATTGAATTGTCGTATTTCCTTGACTTCGAAAATTGTTCATAAACTTAAAAATAACAAGTCGATCAAGAAAGCGTTAAAAAAATACTTGTGTAAGAATATGATTTTAAATATAACTTTACTATCGACACAATTCATTCAGTAAACACATATTTTGAAAATTAATTACCGAAAAACCAAACCAAACTTCAAAGTTAATTCTATTTGCAATGATAATAATGTGTTTCAGAGGAAAATTAAATAACACGTGCGATCCATACAAAAACATTTTCTTTCGTAATAAGTTTCGTCTGATTTCAAGACGATGGGCGATAAAAATTTACTGGTTTGTCAAACCGAAACCCGTCTTCATCGATACACATTTAAAATCATTTTACTTTAAATGACTTTAGGGGAAAACACACTCCAAGAAACACCATCGGCCTGAAATGCAACACACTACAAAACAACATGTGTGTTTTTTAACTTTATGCGGATATGCGCTGATTGGTGGTGATTGACATATTTAGATAAAGATGTAATTTCAATGAGTTGTGCAAAAAGTCGTTTAATGTTAAGTGCTTCGACAATAGGTCATATTTTCTATGTATGTATGAATTTAGTGAGTTTTGCATAACACACAGGGTTATAGTATAAAAGAACACGCACTGGATTAGTGCTAGAAACGTGAACTATAAATTTATTGTCGCAATCTGAATAAATAATTTTTTTAAAAATCAATTCGACGAAAAATGAGATGTGAGAATACCCTTAGCCTAAATGCAAATTCACAAATTTGCAAGTTCTCTCATCTTTAATTCTTTATCCAATCGCTGCATGTTTTTGCATTTGCTCGTATGTGTTTTGTGAAATTGTTTCATAATCCTACCGACTGCGCCAATAAAATTTGAACAAATTTCAGTGACAATCTATGACAATGACAATCTATTTGCTACATTCAGTTGCCATTCACAAGTTTACTCATCTTGACTTTTCTTTCATCAAAACTTAAAATCTTGTAACAATTATTTATCGAGTACTGTAAGATTTTTCATTTTGTTTATAGTTTTTATTCTTCATTTTTTTACTACACATATTTTCACTGTAAACAACCATTTACAAGACGCCATTATTATCTCAGATTTTGTTTTTATTGTTATTTAGTTTATATTTTTATTTCTTTTATAAATAAATCAATTTTTTCTTTTTGTTTAAATTTTGCGAGCATTTGGTAATATCGTCATTCTTCTTTCAACCGTTTCCATTTTTGATTACATTTTGTGGCAAATCTTGAGTTCCAACCTTGATTTCCGCACGAACCTATCCATGGATATCTGGAGCCTTTATCGAAACGTACACCTTCATCCTGGTCCATATTTCTTCGATCACAGTTCGTCTCACATATTTAAGAGATGCACAAAAATAATAATCTACAATTTTGTTATATTCTTCATACTTTTTTCATTAAAGAATTATATTCTCAAGGAACTTAAAAATGATGACTTTAAACTGTCCTTAAACAGTCAGGGGAGCAATTTTTTCAAAGGATAATACCAAAATCTAACAGGAATTATAATGGAGAGCAATGTAAGTAAGTAAGAACAGAAAAAAACCAAAATAGAAACGGATAAGTATGAGGTTTATTGATGGGTAACAGATAAAGAATGTAAGTCTACTCAATACATATAGAGAATGTTAAGTGGAGGCAAGAGATGTGTAAATTGGAGGAGAGTGAGATCAAAGTCAAAGAATAAAGTACATAGTTTTCAATTTAAAGTATGTAAATGGGAAACATATACAAATGTGAAGGAAAAACCAAGGAAAATTAATTGAAAAGTCGTAAATTGAACTGAAGACCACTTAGGAAGAAAAAAAGGAAAAACTGTTTTTGTATACAGAGCACTTTACTGAACCGGGAGCGGAGTACTGGGGGTAGTAGTTTTCCGACTTAGATAATTGTTTCGTGATTCATAAACTTATTTAGTTCCATTTTATCCAACTTTTGCAATAAAATCCAAAAACTTAAAAATATAATAAACCGTGGCAGAAATGTTGTTCAAGCTTTTCCTTTACGCCAGCAGAAATATTCAGTAGGTAAAAATTTTTGTTACTAAACTCATAGCCTGGTTAAAACTTATTAACTTTTATTTGTTTTTCAGTAAATGTTTGAAGATATTTTGTGTTTTTTTATTTACCTTTTCGGGACAATTCTTATACCGGGAGATTTTTCCGTGGGAACATACAACACTATAGCATGGAAAAATGATGGAAATGCATGGAGGAAAAAATGGGAAAAACGTAAAAAAAGGAAAACAAAAAGGCAGCGAAGAATTGTAACGAAAAGAAGAAGAAGAAAGAGTGAAGAGAAATGTGTGTGAGCAGAGAAAGTAAATATAGAGGAAAAACAAGGAAGAATTTGAGGAACAATCGTGCTCTGAAACACATATAACAAATATTAAGTGGAAGAAAGAGAAAAATGATATGTAAGAAACTGCAGAAGGGATGCACAAAGACAGAACTTTATCGAGAACTCTGGGAGCGACAGAAGCGAAAATAAAGATGTTAGCAAGTAAAATTATTTAAGTTTCTAAAAGTTACTCTATCTTTAAAATAAGGTGTTAAATAGTCTTCAAAACAGGCAAAAGATTTTTCCTAAAGGAATTTTTAAAAGTTTGATTATAAAATACTCTTTTATACCTTTTACTTTTTACTTTTTACTTTTATACCGAAGTCCTCTCTCTTAATTTTGGGAAGTAACCTTTTTAAAATAATTTTCTTCGGTGCTACCAGTATAATAAAATTGTTATTCTTCGTTTCTTATTGTTTGGCTCTTCTTCCTTAGCATTCATTAATTACCAATTTTATCCATTATTTCAGCATTGATTTTCCAAATCATTCTTCTCCTTATTATTATTTACTTTAAGTTAAAACATGGTCGTGCAATATATAACATTTGAAACACAAGCTCGACTTGCATTAGTCACTCACATCCGCAGACCAACGTTGGTTTCTGAGTAGATACTCGTCGTCAGTACCCATCAGACACCGACTAATGCTTACAGCACTCACCGAGAGGTGGCGCCAGTCATTAGTCTAGCATAATATATAAAATGTCGCATAAAAGAATTTAAACAAGATGAAATATTCAGGAATTTCCCTAAACCAGTGTATAGTATCATTAATTATAATTTTTGTAAAGAGTTACAAAATTCTGATATAACAATTTGGACAAGTGGCGCTAATTAGTGAAAGCTAGAGAAAAGTTATGTAATTCTTTTGTAGGTATTTTATTTGCAAAATCTCGACTGCGAAGATACTTCGATTCGTTTCCTAATTTAGAACACTTAACTTAAGTTTTTCCAGTACTTGCACCTTTTTAAATGCTTCAATGCATATCTCCGCCTCTCGCAAACATTTTCCAGTTCCTCCCACCTAATAATTCGTTTTCTTTGATCTCTTTTCTCATTCAAAGCAATGACATCCTTTCTTGTATGAAAGTCCTTTTCAATCCTTTGTTAATTATTATGTAGATTATAATCATAATTTTTTAAATAAATTGAATTCGTTTAGTTTATTGAGTTCTCTTCAATTTAAGGAAATCGATATTACTCGGTAAATTTTACAATACTTTATTTTTTATAAAAGCAGAAAACAATGTTTTTCGAAAATTCTTTGTATTTACAATATCTACAGGGAACCCTTCCCATTTTCCATGACACAATGTTTTGGAATCTAAAGACATTATTGCCATAGTAGGTGTTTCAAATTACAACGAGTTCATGAATAAAACACGAGAAGAGAATATTTATGGAATTCCATTTACTCCAAGCAAATACTATTAATGATATCGACTATTTCTAAAAGCGAACTACTAACAAAGTAACTAACAAAATCAACTGCATCAAACAGTTAAAATACTTTTATGGAAAAATGTTAAAACTCAATTGGACTGGAATAAACTACTGAACCCTTTAATTGGATGCAATTGGATTTTTAATGAACGAATTATTTGTCGTAGTATTGTTAATAAATTAGATTTACTCGTACGAAAAACTGTAATTTTCAAACGGATTCGGTTAATGAAATACCTAATAAGTGCACCAAACCTAATGACAATATTTTAAAAATCGTTGAATTTAATTTATATGTGCCTGCCACTTCTGCACCCGTAGTTTCCTCACTGTTAGTAATATTATGGTCTGTGTATATTTTATTTATGTTGTCATTGTACATTTTGTTTAAAATAAAAATATTAATAATATTTGCTTTTGCACAAAAAAAACGTGAAATGTAATAAAAATATATTTATTACGACAAGCGAAATTATCGGGGCTGTGATTTAAAAAAAAAAGATCTTTTAATTTTAGTAGGTCTTTATTTCCTGGTCAATATTTCGGAATTCTTTATTCCTTCATCCATGCTAGAAATACCAGTTTACTTCAACGACAAGATAAATTCATAAACTATATATGACCAATTCAATTTTTACATTATAAGTACATTAAAGAAATCACAAACAGCTCATATTGTTAATATACATTTTTTTAAAGATACCGAAACACATTTTTATATATTTGTGTGTCGTAATAAATATATTCTTATTACATTTCACGTTTTTTACTGATTGCTTTCTCACGAATATAAGTAAAGTATAATTTCAAGCAATTATGTACAACCAAGAATTTTACTATAATAATAAAGAAATAGTTAAATCTAGTTGTTCATGTGATTTTATTAAGCGTAGAGACATTAAATATAGAAATCACATGTACTTTTTCATTTTTTTCCTTTTATATTGTTGTTATTTACGCTTCTCCAAATGTTACCAATTTTTTTCGTTGAGTATCCTTTCTAACTCAAGACATTTATATATATTCATTTTTGCTTCTTTTGTCTTCTCAAAATATTCCAATATTTCCATAATTTTATATTTATATTTTAAAATATTTATTTTATTTAAACTCCCGTTATAATCCGTTCAAGCTTCGTCAATTTTTTTTTAGCTTCTACTATTTTATCATCTCTACTATATTAGTATATATTTTTTCGACGAAGAAATTAACCAATTTTTACTTTGAATTTCACAATTATTTTTCCTTCGCTTTTCCAAATAACATCATTCATGCTCTTCGGTTTCTTATGTAACGATCATATTTAATTTAATTTTGGCTCTTCTGCTTCCCCTTTCCTCCCTAAACATATTTATCCCTACAATGTTCCTCATTCAATGAAACTCCACCACATTTCTTTCCAAATTTTTCCGTCTTTATCATCATATCTTTCACATTCATATATTTTGTAATAAATATTTTGGAGTATTGGAGTGTCGAAATTATAATTAAATAAACTCTTAAAGTTTAGAAATGGAAAGACATAGAATGATAGTCAATCATGTAACATTTCGTAGCACATTTCAAATTTCTTAAATAAACTTTAATCATGTTATCGAAATGTTGACTACTGAAGACGTCATATTTTTTTTCCAAAAATCCATTCAACCAAGCATGGTGGTGTTATTGGCTACCAACCAATTAATCTTCGTACAAAAAAAGGTTTTTCTTTTTATAAGTAAATGTCAAATAAATCCATTTGTTTAAATGTTGAATTTATAATTCTTATTTAAACAAATTATACGAAATCTTCATAGATCATAACGTAATCAAAATATTTGCAACAATAATAATATTACTAATGGTTGTAATAGGTCTTTTGAATAATAAATTCTAGGGTGAAATAATTTATTTGTTGCTACATTCTTTAAATGATTTGATCAAAATATAAATTTTATCTAATTATATAATTACTACATCATTTTCAAATTAAAAGTTAAATTTACTGTTTTTATATTTTCTATTATCTTTATTATATGCATCCTTTTCAGAGTAAGAAAATCTTGCACTAATTGAAGAAAGTGATTTGTTTTTAATGAATGATAATTGAATGATAATTTTTAAAGAAATTAATAACTGAGTGCACTTACCTCATAGAAATAAAATGAATCGATATTTTCCGTTTCGTTTCTACTTGACGACGAATTTTTTACATAAATTTCTTCTTCCATCTCTTTCAGAATTGAAATATTTTGATTAGCATTTCCTAACGATTGTGGATCGCCGGAACTACGAGATGTCCATTATCATAAACACAAAATAATAGTCGAACAATTTTTCCATCGGTGTCGTCATGATATATAACATTTTTATTTATCGCCTCCAGACATGACCGTGCTAAACATTTTAATAGAAAGTTATATTTTCGTACTTCAAAGAGTTTCGATTGACGAAACAATTTTCGCAAAAATACTGCAAAAATTCGCGATTATTTGTCGTATTTATACGGGGAGACGCGTGTCATGCGCGCTTCGTGTTTATTAAAAAAAAATTGGTTTATTTCGCGAGTTTGCATTAAAAATTCTAGCGAATGACTTGTTGTTCGCGAATTTTTGTCTTAAGTAAAGTGGATCCGGAATCGTCGTCGTAATTGGTTTGATTAATAGATGTTGGATTGTACAAAGAGCAGTGGCGTCGCGTTAATTCAAATTTTATTCGATGTTCAATTATTAATGAACATATCACATATATACTAGATTGTGTAAAATTCTATGCATCATTTTCCACTGACGTCGAATGTTATTTTCCGATTGTAGTTTGAAATGAGTCGAATAATTTTAACAGGTGGTTCGTAAATCAAAAATAGCGATCCTATCGTATCGTCCTATTTGCTTACACTTGCTCGTAAATTATTACATTTTACATATATTACAATAAACATTATACAATGGAGGTGCAAATGACTTAACCATTTTTTATTCACGTAAAATTATTTACTTATAAAAAAAATGCAAACTAGATTATCCATAATTTAAATCCGGAATCCCATTTTTTAAAATCAAAAATTTATATTTCATCTATGATTAGTTCTCGTATGTAAAAATTATTCGACTTGATTTTTGAGACAAAATTCCAACCCTGAAACCAAAATTCCAGTCAGAATGATAGTAACAAAAATCTTCCAAAGTTAGACATGTTTGAGATTACAAAGGTTAAAAAAAGCCGATGTTAATTTATGTTGATCAACAATATCAGTAAACCCCACTTACAGGACAATAAATATGTATAGTTAATAATTATAAAAATTATTAAACAGAGCTAATAATAACAACCAAATAACAGTGGAAAAAAGTAAGGAAAAGTAAAAACTAAATTTATTCCTTTTTCTAAAGTTTTTATTTTTTGTAATATAATAAACATTATACAATGGAGGTGCAAATGACTTAACAATTTTTTATTCACGTAAAATTATTTACTTATAAAAAAAAATGTATCCTATCCACTATCCAGTAGCCCTAGTTCTCCAACTTCATTAACAACTCTACCTCTTTTATCAGAATTCTCATCTATTCGTCAAGGTCAAGGTCAAGGTCAAGGTCAAAGTCCTGTTTCCTTAAACCTATCAATTTCATTCCTTAGTATTTTATATTTATACATGTCTTATGACTATATTTTTCAATTTTTGTCGGAAAGATTTTCATTTATGAGCAGTGGTTGCTTGGCAATTAAACGAGACCAATTTGACGAAAAGAGACCGAGCGTGCAGCGCTAGGGCTCTTTTCCAAAGAAATTGGTCGAGTTTAATTGCCTTTAGCAATCATTGCGAATAAATGAAAATCTTGCCAGACAAAAGTTGAGTACGATTGATCTTTGGTTGGAGAATTAACCGAATGAATTATAACACTGACGTTTGTCAAAATGACATTTAATGTATTTTTAAAGTTGTCATGGTTACTAAGTCAAAAACTATGACGTAGCGGCAAGAAAAGCACCATGTAATCTTTTCAGTATAAGATTGTTCTGATTGGTGCATGTGATCTTGGTTTTAAAATATCATTGGTCCACGTCATCATGAGGTTAATTCTCAACCTTAAAAAGATTGATCACAATATTGGTATTATGATAGGGCTTATCAGTCATTTTAGACTCTCATGTAATTTTGAAGTCTGATTCATAATAAATAGGAATTACAATGTCAGTATTGTTCATAGGAAGATTGCGATTTTATAAAAACAGTTATTAAAAAGAAAAGAATAAATTTATATGTTAGACAAAGCTATTAATAAAATAATTGTTATTATTATTATTATTATTATTATTATTATCAGTTTGAATAAATATATAAGCGTAAGTTTTAAAACAATCCGCAATATATTATTTAAGTTAAACTGTTCGATTTATTTCAGGAACTCATCGTATATACAGGCTGATTCTGAAATATGTATTAATATTTTAACAGATGATAACTAATATTAGTCCAAATCTACGTATATAAATTATTATTATTATTTGAAACATGCTCAGACTCCAGGGAATCCGCAGCTCTTAGACTCATAGGCCCATCGCATCGTAAAGGATTTGTTAGTAAAATCTGGCTGCCTCCACAAAGGCAGCCTCTTCCACTCCAGCTCCCATAGCTCGTCCTGCAAAAAGAATTCGGAAAACAATTCTTTTTGCAGGACGAGCTATGGGAGCTGGAATAGAAGAGGCTGCTTGCCTTATTAAGCATATATCTTAGCGCTACAAATGGAGCACAAAAAATAGTAAGTATGTAAAAATGGCAGTGCCAGAAAAAATTTTTTTATTTTTGTGTAAAATATGATAATAATAATTTTGCAACATTTCATGTTGTTCCCGTCAAAGAAAGCTATTTTTAAATACGGCGAACGTGAAAATTGCCACAGGACCGTATTTAAAACCAAAAGCTCGTATAAAAAATTATATTTTCCGAAACTTTAAAGATAGAACCGTCGTTTTTGCGGATTTAGGTTTGGCTCAAGGTCAGCTATCACCTATTAAAATAGTGGTACGTATTATTCGAAACCTTGGATCGGAGATTTGATTTCAGTATAAGCAGCTTAAATGTAATTAACACAAACAGATCAACTCTAGCTGTAATAAACTCACGTAATCTATTTCAAAGTAATGTTGAATATAGGCCTTATAGGTCAGTGAGCAAGAAAACGCCAATAGGTCTATCGATAGTGATAACAAGACGAAAAATGTATTGTACGTTTTTTCCATTTATTAGCTTAACTATTTCTAAACTTATTTATGTCCGATGCACACCATTAAAAGTTGTGTTACGAGATCTCAAAAATGTTCATGTTGTCAAGCTTATCTAAATATATGTTATAGCTCAACTCGAGTTTTAATTTGGTTGCAAAAAAAAAGATAAGTATAATCAACCAAGAATTTGACACTAATAAGTTGTCAAGCTTGATTAGTGGTATTGTGACACTACTGTCGAATGATAGAGATCAAATCAAAAATATGAATTTTTCTAATTAAGTGAAATGTCATTTTGGACAAAAACTGGGAGAAAGTATAAAGTGGAAAGAGGAAAGCAGAATGGAAGGAAGAGTGGAAGGGAAAGTGAACTGAGAAAGCGGATGTACGTATTTTTAAACTAGAAACTTTGTAGGACTTGTGATGCAGGTCAGTATAAAATCAAGTAATAAATTAAAAATAGTGAAAAAATAGTGAAAAAATAGTGAAAAACCAGAAACATAATTTATGAGAAAAGTCGGATGGTAAAGATGGAAAAAATTATATAAGGATATAAGAAATGAATTGGAATTGATTCAAAAAAAGGTGGGATATTGAAAACGATAGACAACTTTAACAGAGCAATTGTTTTATTTAAATATACAGGATGTTTACTAAACATGCGGCAAAAATTCAGGGAGTTATTTCTTAGGTTATTTGAAGATTTTTTTATCGTAGGATGATTTTCGGAGAGACACTTTATTGCGAAGATACAGGGCGACAATACTTCGAAAACACCAACAGTAGATTTCATACGTTGTAGATTAAGTTTCCATTGTTAAGTTTCATTTTCTGTTCTTGAGCGTATTTTCGTTTGGTAATTAAATTTTTGTTTGTGAAGTTATCTAATATCGCTATACGAACGCCGAGATGACTGATATGCATTTTATACAGTGTGGTGATAAAGTTTGGTACAAAATTCATAAAAGCGTTCTATAATGTTTTGACAGGTCAATTTTTGTTTTTGAAATGCCGTCTTCTGACGTTAATTTTTTTGGAATGTCGTCATTTGTTTTTGCACAATGACGTCATCATAATTTTTTTTAAATGACAACCCTCACTTTTTTCTTCTGTTTTTAATACACCTTCTTACTACTTAAACGGTGATGTAAAAAAATTGGTACCTTACATAACAATTTTTTTGAATAAATAACACATATAAATTTTTTCTTTTAAACAAAAATTTTAATTTTTTTAAGAATAAAGGTTATTTTTTTCAGAAAAGTTTTATGTAAAGAATTAATTCGGTAATCACCACTTAAACATCAAGGAGGTCTATTAAAAGCAAATGAAAAAAATAAGAGGTGTCATTTAAAAAAATCGATAATGACGTCATTGCACCTTAAAACTTCACTCTTCGTCTTAGATACATTACTGTTATTTGCTTTAATTTAGAATGTTTACGATTATTATTTTTACTCAATTATAGCCACTGACGATCTGAAGTAAATGTATCATTTATTCAAAAAAATTGTTATGTGAGGTACCAATTTTTTTACATCATCGTTTAAGTAGTAAGAAGGTCTATTCAAAACAGAAGAAAAAAGTGGGGGTTGTCATTTAAAAAAGTTTATGATGACGTCATTGTGCAAAAACAAATGACGTCATTCCAAAAAAATTAACGTCAGAAGACGGCATTTTAAAAACAAAAATTGACCTGTCCGAGCGATTTCCTTAAAAACATTATAAAACGCTTTTATGAATTTTGTTCCAAACTTTATCACCACACTGTGTTGCTACTTTATGTAACACAATAAAAAATGTTCAAAGTTA
>JAFFZR010027843.1:0-17860 GCA_018397195.1 Lethrus apterus | reverse complement strand
ATAATCAAGATACCATGATAATAATGGTAATAATAATGTTCAGCTCGATTTTTCTCAGAATATTTTTTATGCAACCTTATGATTTTTGTACACGGTCATAAAGGGTAGAAAAATCACTATCGGATTCCACTAAAAACATGTATGTCGTCATTTAATTTTTTTGTGATGACGTCATAACTACAAAACAAATGAAAGTTGGAATGTGAATCGCACATATTAATGTGTATTATAAAAAATAAAATCGACCTGTTTCAGCGTTTTTTTTAAAAACCGGTTGAATTCGCTTTTTTTAAAAATATTCCATACTTTAATCTCACCCAACATTAAATTTTGAGATCGATTTTTCTCAGAATTTTTTTAGTGCAACCTTATGATTTTTTTACATGGTCATAAAGGGTAGACAAATCACTATCGGATTACACAAAAAAAATCTATGTTGTCATTTATTTTTTTTGTGATGACGTCATAACTACAAAACAAATGAAAGTCGGAAGATGAATGAATCGCACATATTAATGTGTATTTTTGAAATCAAAAATCGACCTGTTTCAGCGTTTTTTAAAAAACCGGTTGAGTTCGTTTTTATTTTAAATATTCCTTACTTTTTGTCCTCACTGTATTTTAGAACAAAATTACTGTTTTGGTCGACATTTTAAACACACAAAATTTCAAACTAGAAAACAAAAATCTCGATACAAACATCTCGATTTCTGGGACACTTTTTATGATGCAAGTAACGTCGTAACTAGCAAACAAGAGCCAATCTGTGACGTTAAATTTACAGTTTCCACGAAATTTAAATCGGGCTACCGCGGACAAAAGCTAACGGAATTCATTCCGTACGTGACGTGCGCTATCTGTAACTCGAACAAGCTTTATGACATGTCACAATAAGCATTTGTTTCGTGTTCGCCGCACAACGTGTAAATGGAGCACACGAGCGGAATTTGCCAGGTGCAACCTGTCAATGTTGTTGTTTTATCTATTTCGCATTGTTGTAAAAGCACAATTGGCATTTTGTTTTACATGAAGCTGCTAAACGACCATTGTTTCCATCAACCACAATTGAAACGTCATGGTCGCTATGGAAATTATAATTAAAAAAAAAAAAAAAAAAAAAAACGTGCTGACCATGTTGACCCACCTTTAAACGTTATAGACCTTCAGATCCTTCACAAAAAATCACATACATCTACATAAAATCTACGGAAATATCCTTACCAAATAGAACTGCTGTATGGATCCAAAAGTTCGCACGGCGCACGCCTCCGTCTGTATGCCGGATTTTTTCAACACCAACATTTCGCAAATCAGTGCTCTTTTCAATCACTGTAACACTTCATTGTTAATCGCCGCACTGTGTCTGTTCGCACGAAAACAAAGCAAAACAAACGGGAAAAAGCATCGCATGCTCGAAACTGAAACAAATCGGCGAATAAAATTCTACTGCGACGGCTTACAAAGACGACCGATACCGGACTGGAGTGATCGGTTGCGCTACATTAAGCTTCCTAATGGACCGCTAGTTTAAATAAAATTTAATTGCATGCGGAAAATGATCGGCGACTACCAAACAATTTTCAAACTTTTTCAATCCAACCCAGATGTACTAAAGGTGCTATGGCACATTTTATTGAAAGTGGTGACTCAAGCACTGATTTAAAAAATAATATATTAATACATGGTAGAAGTTGGCCAGTATAGAATGAAAAATTGCTAGCGAAATTTATATGTAAAAATTTTTAAAAAGATAATAAATTGGATGGGAGATAAATATAAAAATTGGAAGCATTACACAAGGGAAGAAGCGATTTCAATTTTCTTTTCAAATTCTTTTACTCTTTTAGAGTCTTTACTGTCTTAGAGTCTTTTAGAGTTTAGAGTACTTTTAGAGTCTTTTACTCTTCTCCTTATACATCAAAGCATCCTTCCAATCCATCTTCATCATTAAAAAAAAACCATTTTGCCCATTTTAGTTCAACCTAAGTAGTATCATCTTCTATTTTGTGTTGCTTTCTCTTCTCTTTTCTTACTTACAATTCTTGTCTGCACATCTAAACATTCCCAGATCCCAAAAATCCTTTTTGTGATTAGAGATTAGTTTTCCAAGCTTATTCAATTCCGACTTAATTTGGTGACAACAACAAAAAATGTGAGGTGGAAATCATTTTCTATTTGCATATGAATTTATTTGGTTAAACAATAATCGTATGAACAAACAACAAGAATAAAAAATTAACAACATTACACAGAATTCCCGCATAGCACATTATCACTTGCATCGTATGCCTACGAAATGCAGTAAAAAAATTTAATTACCCGACGATTTCTAATACGAATCAACACCCACCAAGCAAATAAAACTTTTACGGTCGAAGGAGGAGACTTTCTATTGTCGCCTTGGGTCGGCTTCTTGGCATATGCTACCCACCTAATTGTAAGAACGGCATGAATGGAAAACTAAGGTAAATCTGACGTTTCCACTGCGTTTGTACCGTTTGTTGCCGGATAAATCGTACCAATCGGGACAACCTGTATATCTCGTCTCGATTTTTCGTCCGTCATCGACAGATCCGCAAACGGGTCCCCGTCGAATATTTCGCGGTCAGACGGTGTCCGTGAACTCGACGAGCAAGTTGGACGAGGCGCCTCTGCTAGACGGGTCGTTTTCGGTCTTGTTGCCAAGTTGGTTGAAAACGTAAACTGTGGCGTACGACGGTAGTCGGAGAAATTAATTGGTCGACCGATCGATTGTCAATTTCGACACGTCGTCGTTCGTGAGGTTGGGGCCTCGCCGTTTATTAACAATAAGAATAAATTACTAACTGTTATTGCACAGTTCACGAAAACAACTGACGTCGATGTGAAATTCCAATGACCCGATCAAAAATTACTCAACAAATGTTGCCTATATTAGGGAGTATCGTGCAATCCTGAAATTCCTTAAGTAAAAATTATTTCAACTTATCAAAAGGAAATTTTCAAAAAAAGTATTAGCTTTGATATCGAAACGAATCACTGTGGGCATTTTTGGCCACTTTTGTTCAAAAGTTGTTTTCCAAAACACGTTTTTCAAAGCGTAGACGTTAATTACGTAATTTGAAAAGCTCCTAAAATGGACTCAAGCTAAGTTCGACTGTCAGTTCAGTTGTCAAATGGAACAAAAAATCAGCATAAACAGAAGAAAATATTTTTCACAAAAATATTTTTCGTCCAAATAAATATTAAGTATTAAAGTTGGCAAACATAATTTGTTTCTTTTGATAGACCAACGTGTATTAAAATAATAAAAATCTGATCTGCCTCATAGGAGGCAATTAAGAAACTTCTCAAACGGGTAGATAAACGAACTATTCGAGCTGTCAATACAAAATGAAAATTGATGATTAAGAGAACAACAATCTAAATTTGTTTGGAAAGCGCAAAAGGAAACACTGTCAAAACTATTTTCAAATTAAAAAAATAGTTTTTGCTAGACATTTAAGAACCCCTTGGAACGATCAATGGCTTGGCTCTGCGAGTCCCAAGTCGCTTACACCATCAACGTAATTGACGTAAGTGAAATAATTAAGACTTAAAATTAATTCATGGAGCAATTATTGATAATGATTATGATTAAATATTAAACATCCTAAAATTTTTTTGTATGTTTCCGGTTTAAGCGGAAGTGTTTTTTTTTCATAGTTTTCCCAATTCTGAAATCTTGAAAATTTATAACAGCACAAGTTTGCTCCAAATCATTAAAAAAAGTCAATCTACACAAAACTCACAATTCGAATTCTTCTCTAACATCGAAATAATCGACTTTTTTAATAAAATAATAACCGACGTAAAAACAACATTAAATAATAATGAGTGTCGTTAAAATGATTATTTTGATGCGCGTTTTACTGCAAATCTAATTATTTAGTATTGCGTTTGCGGCGTTCATAACGCTCGGCTTTTCTAGTCGATGATTCACCCGCTATCACCCAATGGTAGTTGACTTTTCATTCTCATTATTGGATCAATAGGGGTACTGTTACACTAATGACTAATAGGATTTCAAATGTTTTCTTCTTTAGCTTGTCGGTGAAATAAATAGGGCGTAATAACAATATTAATTTCTATCCAATTATCTATTTATCCAGAACTATTTATATGCGATGGTAAATATTTGAAGTTGAGGATTTTTGTGCAAATAAAGTGAAGACAACGTAAGAATTATTTCTTCAAACAAAAGCAAAAAGAAAACCACCTTGCCACCTACCAACAAAGTATATGTGTGGAAAAAATGTTCTTCCATAATTTTAGGGGATTTTTTAATTCTAGGGATAGCAATGTATTTTCAGACATTCCCTTCGTAAAATATGTCTACCAGTCCACCAGCTTCAAAATTCTAAATATCAAAGCAAATTCAAAATTTATTGCAAATTTTATCATATTTAAAGCTTTCAGTTTTACATATTTTTTAATGAAAGTTTCAAATATTTAAACTATTCGAAATTTAAGTTTGTAGGTAAAGGAAGCCTCAAGAATATCTCGATCCGAAAGAGATTCAGATTTATGGGCATTTTTATTACTTAATAGTAATTTGTCCAATTTGGTGTGAACTGATTAAAACTATTTTGAAATGACAATAAGGTAAAAAGATAAGATAACCGCAAATTCCACTATTATGCAACCTCCATAATTTACTAACCAACGAACAAACCAAAACTTAAAAAACTTCATAAACCAAATCGAAAAAAGGCACAGAAAACACCTCAGAGACTTGCGACAGATATCGCGTTTCCCGCACCGCGAACACACTTACGTACCGACGGAAGACTGAAACCTGAGACGGTTCACCATGACGATGGACGGAACCCCTCCTCCTCCACGTCTCGAACGCGAAGGAACTCCAACACGCGCGCGACGAAAACGACACGAGACGGACAAAGACAGAAAAACATGCAACTAAATCGCCTCAGACGACACAACCTAAGCGGATGTTCGCCGCGATATTCCACACGCATTCCCAAATAGTACGCGGGCTTCGATGGGAAATGCGGGCTGCAATGTGCATTCGAACCCCACACACGATCTCTAAAACGAAGCAGACCACGAATTTTTGTTTGGCTGCCAAAAACGCAAAATGTGCTGTTTATGCCAAAGGACATAAAATGTTTTCAAATCAAAATTTTATTTAGGAAATGGATTTATCAAACTTATAATGGGACAGGTCGATTCCTATAGAAGATAAGGATGATTTCTTTGTTGGCGTCATTTCTAATCCTTGTTGACATTTTTTGCAAATTTTCCCTAAATTTTTTTCTTTTGCAAAATCAATAGTTTATTTCCAAAAAAAGAAAAACCAAGACTTAAGGGAAAGGTTAGAGGTTTTGTCAATATATTTCTAGCATATTTTTATTACAAAGCTAAGGCATAAATCATAGCCAGATGCTCGGCTGACTTGGACTACATTTGTTTGATATAAATGACACCTTTAGACCGGTGTTTTAGCATATTTAAGCTCAAGACATATAGGAGTTCTAATATTGATCTATACTCCATCTCCGACTTAAAATGTGTGCGTGGTAACTCAGTTTTCTTATGGTAACTTTTTTCTTAGTCAGGAACGAAACATGGGGGTTTTCCTCGCTAATATTTTGAATCTTCCTTCATACATATTGGCTATCTCCCCTCGTATATTATAGGATCTCCCTAGTAAATATTGGGATCTTCAGAACTTCCCACGTAAGTATTAAGGCCTTTCCTCGTAAAAATTGGGATTTCGTTTGTAAACATTGGCCAGTTACCTCGGAAGTATTGGCAGCCTCTCGTTAAGTATTCGGATCTTCCAATGAAATATTTCAGAATCCGGCTTCGCAACTTTATTTCTACGAAAACTGTATGACGTGCGTATAAAATCAGTCGAGAAAATGTTCATGCACAAGATGTGATGCCGCAACAAATTACTTCTATATTAAAAACAAATCCGAACTGCTATGTACAATCCATTATGGTGTTCGTGTTAAGTTTGACTGTTGGCAGAAGGCCAAGCAAATTCTTTGAATTATTTAAGTCGTTCCAAAAACCCATGCGTCTGAAATGGAAGTATTCTAAATATAGCAATAAAACTTATTTTAACCGAACTGAAAATAAAGAAAGAATAAAAAATTCATAATTAAGAATAATAATAATGGCCAACTAAGCAAATAGAAAGTTCATTCATAAAGTAAATCAAGAGGTTATAACAAACAATTAGAAAATGTCACTTTGACAGCTGTCAGTTTACAAAATCTAAAATCGCGTGTTAAGTCTTCCCAATGTTTAAACAATAAAAATGTATCTTTTACACAATAATCTCGTGCACCGTCGAATGTAGATACAATTATCGCTCCAACTTATTAAAAATAAACATGATAACGAATTTCCAATTAATATGAATAATCGAATGTATACAATGTTCTAGCTTATCTTGTTATCTTCAAAAACGTAATACAAACACCGCAAAAATGTTAAACTTTATTGGACGGTATGCTAACATCCGGTGGTCAAACTTTTGCTTTTCATCCAAATCAACCGGAAAATCGCCTGGAAATAAAACAGGGTAACCTTGAAGCAAACCAAAAATATTTATGCAGCATTGAATCCGGCCTCGAAATTAAGCGGATTTTCTTTTTAGGTAACGCACGGCGTTTTCTGTACCAAATACAAAGCGTAAAGACATGCAATCAATCTTTAAAGACGTGTTCAACCGATAATTCTTTGATTTTCGTTTCAGCACTATAACCTTAATATCGCGTAAAATTCACGTTACGTACGGCAAATTAACAATAAAATTCGTGGGTCGAAGCGAAAACCACTGTGAAATCGCTACGTAAGCTAAAAGTGAAAAATAAATACAACAAAAGCAGGTAAACATGGACTTAATTGGTACTCACCTGGTAATACGAGTCGGCCATCTTGAAGGCAGAAGTTTACATCACATAGTAAAAAAAATACCAATTATTGTTCACTTTGTATAAAGCATCGTCGGATGCATATCAAAAGCGCGTTTATCAAATTATTATGAAATTAAAGTTAAACGAACGCAAACTTTTAAAGAATGTGACGATTATTTACCACGAATATCACATACCGATGCTTACTGTTATACCGGCGCAACGCAACTGAACTTCCCATTGGTTCACACGCACATGAGAAAAAAACGAGTTCTGGTTACCGAAAAGGAAACGACAGGTGGTTAGCGGTTTCATAAGTTAAACAAGGACGAACATAGTGCGTCAATCCGCAATAGTTCATGGGATGTTCTCCTAGTTGATGTTTTTTTAAATGGTTATTTTCAAATAATTATCTTATTAGAAATGGTACCGGCAACAGTATTGCAATTTGTTTATGCATATTTAGAACTATTTTCTGATTAATTTGCATTTTATCTTGGAAATTGTGAAAAAGTATGGAATATTCCAGTTGAATTGAAATGTTTATTTTTTCAAAATATACTGGAAGCGACATCTGCTATTGGATAGTTACGAATTAACACTTTACAATTATCTTGAAAATAAAAATGTCTATTTCAAAAACAATGTTTAATACAAAAAATTAAAAATATAATTCAATAACAATTATCATCATTTTTGTCATTATCTTTTTTCATTAATAACAGTTAAACATTATCATAAAGCTGAAATTTCTAAAAGGCAACATTTACAGTGTAGTAATTATAACATGTTCCAAATTTTAAAAAATGCAGCATTTATTTTGACATTTGTTTAATAAGTTCTTCAGGTTTCTTACATAAAATACTTTGTGGGTTTTCATACAAATTTGCAGGATTGTGAACGGCTTCGTAAATCTGTTTATAAATGGCCAAGAGCACATCAAAAGCCCTTTTCTGCACGGCATTTTTATGCTGCGACGACAATAACAGCGAAATCTGCGGTAATAGCAATGAATCAGGAGACGTTGCCAACAAATCCAACCTTGCCTACAACAAATCGCGTTCAGTCATAAAAACAAAAATCAACAATACAAACCAAAAAATTCTTCAAGTTTGTGGGTTCCATTCCAGGTATCGTTGATAACGGCCCGTGCGTTGTGTCTTGCAAGATCGTGTACATTGGACCAAGATTTAAGTTTGCGACAAGAGAACTTGCCTGTTCTGACGTCAAGGTGTCTATCTGGGCATCTGATTGTGCTTGAAGTCTTTCCAATCGGTCATCCATAAACTGATATAATGAAAGACAAGTGTACATGCAATACATGCAATTTAACATGTAAACTGCCATGTCGATGGTGGGAAGTCGTGATGCCTGTTCATTCACCGCTCTTAAAAGTGGCTCCACAATACAATGTGCTATCTAAAAGGTATATTTTAGTTTCATGATTCATTCTTAGCTATAATAACAAATAACATTTATGGCTCATAATTTTCATTTGACACATGAAAATTATAACATTTTTCAAATAAATGTTTTTCTAACACTCAAGTAAATATCTAATACCTTTAACATATCGGATTCCCTTCCTTCACTCATACTGGCAGTCGAAAGCATATCACGAAGTACAGATAGCAACCCATTAATGGAGGAAGTTGGAGACAAATCTCTAGGTGGCGCTTCGACTCTAACCAACATATCTGACACCACTTTCTCCAAGGATTTTATGAAACTATATTCCCCCTTTTCTTGTAGTTCATGTAATGTGGTTTCTAATAAACATTCTTTCGTCACCTAACATAATAGTTCTTATCAATAAGAAAACACTCCTTAATTGTATACCTTTCCTATTGTTTTCTTGTAATATCGAATTAAATTAGTAACAGCATATAAAACAGCAGCATCGATAGGTGATGTAACAATTTTTTCAATACGAATCTTCAATGGATGACAAATACCTTCACAGATACTACTCAACGCATCATTGGTTAACTGCTCACAATCTAAAATATCCCAATTTTAAATTAAATTTATGAAGAATATGCTGAACGTTACCAATCTTATCACATAGTCTAAACAACAACAACAACTTTTGTTTTTCGACCGGTACTGCTTTATTCAACCATACTAACATATCCATCACATAAATCTGAGGGTCGTGGGCGCGCATTTCAATCGGTGAAGGATTCCCTGATGGACCGCCACGTGTCAGCGCATTGATGAAGTCGCCCACTAGTACAGATCGACGCGATATGCAATATTCATCAATAACATACCTACAATTATTTTTCTTATATTTCTATTTTTTCAAGTACCTAATGCTATTTTTTTAAAACCACAAATGAAGGTTGAAGGATTAATAACCAAACTAAAATACCACTTACTTGAATAAAACAGGGCGCTCTTGCAATCTAGCCATCGCCTGAGTGATGACGCCAGTCAGGTCAGGATTATCAACATTTCTACAATGACTCTGTGTCCATCTATACAACCTTTCAAGAGCACCTTCTTGATGTAAAGTCATTTGCTCCATGATATCCAACGCCAACGTTTGATAACCCGACTGCATTAAAATTTTGCAATCGTTGTGAATTTTCTGTACTCTGTCCAACGCAGCGAAAATCTCTGCACTTAACGGTACATCCTTTCGTTGCTTATTACCATGCAATGCTATGATTTCATCTTGGGTTAATTGAAACTTTTGTAGGAACGCCGAAACGATTTTAGTTTGCATTTCATTCTTAATACTAATGAAAAATTAGTTCTAGAATCGTTATAGGATGTAACTTACCGATCATGTTGTAAAGTGTCCGTTTGTTCCAACAAATGTTTGGTTTGGGCTTTCGCGTTTTGTAAACGCGACGTCATGTCCTGCAAAGATTTGCTCATATCGGCTATGTTGTTGTAAACATCATCGAATGATTCTTTAACCTCGCGGAACGCCACAAGGAAGTTTTCGTTTATTTCCAAGCTTTGTTTCTCTATCTGGCTGCGTAAATTTCGTCTAGCGTGTAATGTATTTTCCTTGTAGAACGTGGACAGTTGTTTTAATGCCTCCAATGTATCCTGATGATTTAAGGTTAGATCTTGTTTAAAAATTTTATTGTTTACCTGATCGTTTTCTAATCTAATTTCTAGAACTTTATTTAATCTACGGGAAAGAACGTTTTCTATTTCTTGTTGCTCAGGCATTTTAATTAAATATAAGTTTTCCAGTAATTGACAAGAAAGAATGACAAAGCTGTCAAAATTGCATTTAATGGCAAATTCACACTATGCAAATTTATGTATACATACAAATTTATTGTGTTGCTTATTTTTAAAGAATAATCTAATTTTACGTAAACGGTTTCTTTGGTTTTGAGTGTTATTTACTTAAAATATTTAAACAATGATTGCCTTTTTTTGAAGATGAAACTTTTTTATAAAAAATTTTTTTCTAAAAATAATAATAATGTACCATGAAATAATAGTATTTATTGCCAGGCAATTTTGTCCCAATATTTTATTGTCAATTTCTAATGCTTGTAATGAACTTTGATCATTCAACATCAGTAGGTAATTAATCCTATATAAATTCGATAATGCAAGCCTAAGATATGGATAATTTATAATGCAATCAATCATGTCTTTTTAAATGTTATTTCTAAAAAATCAGTTCTTTTCTTCGTTTGGGAATTAATTTACTTTCAAATAATAATAATATTTATTGGACTTCTGAGATCATTTTGTTTTATATCTACAGTGAAATTCACAATTACACGACGTTCCCTGTATCATTTTGAAACAACCTGTATGTACATGGTTTCCCAAACTCCTGCATTTCATCGATAACGGGATTAATTACATTAAATCCAGAAAAAATTAGGAATATATCGATTTTAAGTACATCCTATTAAAGATTGAAAGAAAATGATATTCTTCGATGAATAAAAGTGAAAGATATGGAATTTGAAGAATAATGTTTTGTGATGGAGAAACTAAATCTATGTAACTTTTGTGTTTTGCATTTTTTCTATTTTTAATATTAATCCCGTTATCGAGGAAATGTAGGACTTTAGGAAACCTGTACCTGTACCTGTACTGGAACATTACATTTTTTTCCCTTTTATTTTAAACTTTCAATTTTTTTCTGTTTTTTACTATAAAGAAATTGCTTGCAGATATTTTACAGGTGAGATCTTTCTTTATCAAAATAACGACATCCTTTCAAAAATTTAAACAATATTTCAAATACTCTTGTAAATATAAATGAATAATTAAAGACTTAATCCCCCTCCAAAATGTACATATTTTTAATCTAGTAATCCCACTCTTCTTATCTTCTATAAATAGAACGATAAGTAACGTCGAAAACTCGAAAATATAATGAACAACCCGACTCGACGTAGACTCCTTAGTAACTCGTCAACATCCAAGTTTTGCAAACGTGCTAATTACACACGACAGCGTTAAGCCTTGATTTTTTGCAAAACAACGTCACAACAATATCTTAATTGCATATGCAACAATTTGATGTTCAGTTAACGACGCACTTTGTACGCCAGGAAAACGTAGTGCAGCGAACTTCGAACGAATTAAGTGTTTCGAAATGAACGTATCACGTTTAAGACTAATAACGTTCGACGTTACGAACACCCTGTTAAAATTTAGAACGTCTCCCGGTAAACAATACGGTGAAATTGGCGCACTGTACGGCGTTTTAAGTGACGACAACAACCTCGCCGCTAAATTCAAAACGAACTGGCACAAAATGAACAAAAAACATCCGAATTTCGGGTTGAATAGCGGTTTCAGTTGGGAAAATTGGTGGAAAATAATCATAAAGGAAACGTTTGAAGATACCAATTTCGTCCTGGACGACAAAAAATTAGAATCGATTTCGTCGCATCTGATAGATTTGTACAAAACGGCGACGTGTTGGCAACCCTGTTTCGGCGCCGTCGATCTACTGACGTACTTACATAAAAAACTACCGCTAGGTGTCGTTTCGAATTTCGATCCGCGGTTGTGCACGACGCTGGAAAATACAAAATTGAGGCATTATTTTCGGTTCGTTTTGACGTCGTACGAGGTGGGCGTCCAAAAGCCCGATACGAAAATCTTCGAAGAAGCCATGAAAGCCTCGAATATTAAGGGATTGCGACCTGATCAATGTTTGCACATTGGGGATCGCGCTATGGTTGATTACATCGGAGCCCTTGATTCCGATTGGCACACGATTTTGGTCAACGATCGACGACCAGAAGAGATCAAGGAAAAACATCCACACGTAGATTTAAAATACGTATTTCCTAACTTGTACGAAGTGCACAAGTATTTCCTTGAAAATAACGGCGAAATACGTTCGTGAAAAACTAAACAGGTGCGTGGTTTTGTGTGTGAATTTTAACCTGACAAATTTGAAAATAAATGTCAATAAAGATCACCGTAGAGCGACAAGTTTATATTTATGTCATGTGGCTAAAAAAAATATGTTTGTTTGCTCACCCGGTATTTTGTAAGGAAAAATTAATAAAAAATTAATATGGCTATGAGTTTTTTTTTTTTTTTTGATGAAGATATGAGATTGGGATTTAATGGGCTGAATTAAAAAAATATATTATTGTTATTATTATTATTAATAGGATAACGGAGACTAGTTGTGTCGATGACAGTTTAAACAAAAGAATTGAACGAAATGACTGGTTCATTTCTGGCTGGACAACGCCGAAGTCGAATTTTGTATAAAACTAATAATAAGCAAATGAGAGTAAAAGTTTCAAATATTTTTATAAAATAGGTAGTAGTTCTTTACGTCCGGGTTGATTTTTGTTTTACCACTAATTGCCATTTTTGCGGAAAATTAATTTTAATTTTTTAAATGTATGTTTTTATCTTAATTTTTGAATGGGATTTTGCTCGACTTTCCAGTAATATGCATGCACAAAGTGTCATTTTCAATTTTCTGTACACATTTTATATTACGTATATCCAATGGAAATGTACCAATAAACAACATTGGACAACGGCAGCCATCTCAAGAATGTAACATACATTTAGTCTACAAGTTTTAAAATAACATGGGTTTTTTTAATGTTATCGTACTTACCTAACATAACAAAAATATAGGATAAATCTTCATCAGTGGTGCTACAGATCAAATTGGTCCCTGGCTTCTTTTAGCTTTTACCTTCAACCCTTTTTTTCAAACGTGAATTCCTATGTAGCAGGTTTTGTGCATCATCTGATATGTCGTTTTCTCAACGTTTTCGAGGCCTTCTTGCTGACCTATCCATGAAATCGGCTGTTGAACGTCACTTTTAGCAACCCATCTCAAAATTTATATGTATTTTAATAAATTCTATAATAATAATTTTTGTTCTTTGAAAAGTTGGTATATTTCTCATCAAATATCCTTCATCGGCTCCAAAGTTCTTAATACTTTCATCTCAAAAATCATAATCCATGCTTCACTGCCGTAATTTACTACGAATTTTTTAAACTTCGACTGCTTCTATGTTATTTTACACCATTTTTTTATTTGAATTTATTCTTTATTATTTGTCTCAGAACATTTGCCCTTTCTATGATAATTTCCAAACTGATATTATTGGCATGTCTTTTACGTTTTGTGTACGTTTTTGATGTTATCCCTGATGACCGAACTCATGATTTTAATGTCATTTGCGTAAGCTTGCTTGCTAGCAAGGAAACATTTTTTTAAGTATACTTTATTACACAGGAAATATTTTTTCTCCCAATTTATAAAACGTACAAAAAAAATTGCAATTGCAATTGATGACATCGTACTAATGAATGTTATCGAAACCATCTTTCGAGGTTTAATGATTCGTGCTAATTTTTTTGTTCATTGTATACAGCGTAAATAGAAATAAATGAGATCTTTTAGACTGGGTTTTGTAATTGTAAGTCGCTTTTTCGAAATGATTTTCAAAGCATTCGTTACTTTTTTTGCGCTTTTCTGGCTGAACTCGTGTCTTGGATACGTTAGTATTAATGTGAAGTGTGGTGATAATTTTGTTGCAAATTTTATTTCAGCAAAACAAATATAAACTTGTTCAGGAGCGATGTGAAGTAACATATTACAACAAATCATTGTGCGAGGCATACTGTAATACTTATCACCTAAACAGGACGTATAGAGTGGCCAACCTCACTATAACTTTTAAACATATATCGGATGATGTTAGAGTAAATATTTTTCAAACTTTATTTCTGTTTGTTCTTAATCCATTTTTCTTAATCCAACCGGACCCCACTATGTTTAGAAGCAATCAAGCACAATAAAATATATCCAATACCTTACTTACTTCCTAAACCTTTCTACCTTGTAAGCTTATATTGGAGTTGGGTTGTTAGGGGTCGCTTTCTATATTGATTTCCATCTTTTTCTCTCTGCTGCTACTTGTTTTAGTTGTTCATACTTTACACCTCTATTATTCGCTGCAATTCTCACTTCCTCCACGCTTTTCTTCTTAGTTCTCTTCTTCCTCCCTACTCCTCCAGCCTCAAAAATCTTTTTGAAAAAATTTCCTACGGCACTTCCTAATGTTATTCCTCTAAAATTATTGCAGTTTTCACTATTCTTTTATATATCAGGGAAATAATTCTAATCTGCCAGTCTGTTAGGGATTCCTGTGCGTCCAAATCTTGGCTATGTTCAGTAGTTCCATATTTCTTTCTTCGTTTATATATTTAATAATTTCCATATCTCTTTCTTCATGTTTATATTTAATAATTTCTGTTGCTATTTCACCGTTACATTCATATATTTAATAATATCTGTCGTTATTTCATCGTGACCCTTTACCTTTTTTCATTTTCTGTATTGCTTTTGCGAGTTCTTCTAGAATTATTTTCGATTTTTCTTTTCGGTTCTGTACGTTCTATTTCTTCATATTTGTTTTCTTCCATTGGTTCTTCCTCTTGATGATCTAGTAGATTTTCAAAGTGCTTCCTCTTGAGCATAAGCACTTTTCCGTTCTTGTCTTTTACTTCGGGTTCCTCATTCGTTTCAAAGCCCCAAAAAATAATTTCTGATCATCTTTGTGTGCGTTTGCTAATTTATTTCCGAATTCTATCCACGACTTTTTTTGCTCTGTCTAATCAATTTTTCACTGCTTGTCTTTAAAGCAATTAAATACCAACTAATCCAATCTGTCAATTCTGTCTAATCGTATTCAACATAACTCATATCCCTCTTTTCCCATTCCTTATTGCACCGCAACTTATACACTATCTTACATTTTCTCATACTAATCTTGGATGTTTTACCGAAATCTACTCTGTATTCCTTTTTCTTAATCTTATTTGATTTTCTTTAGATTTTTTGTTAGTTTATTTGCAGTGTCTCTATTATATTTGAAATTACTTTAAAATGACCTTTTGTATAAGTTGCTAGCATCGGCTTACATGTGGATGACAAATCAGTATAAACAGATCGCAGTCCAATTTGACATGAAACTTATTTCCGTCCTAACGTACCCAATTTTCGATGCTGACACTTTGATTCATAAATACACAAATCCACCAATTCAACATTTCTTTCTTCCAAACGTAAGTACGTAATTGCGTGTAAAAATTGTAATGCGATTACTTAAGTTTCAGGTAAAATACGTTTTAAAAGGGTGGTCGCCGAATAGTAAAAAATGTCCGCCGGGCCTGCAAACCGGAAAATACAAAATAGAAATGAAAATCAGTAACGCGAAGAAGGACATGTTCTACTTGATAGGTAATTGGTATTTTACTGCTGAAGACATAATTCACTATTAATTAAAATCAAGCAAGTTTTGAAAATAAATGTACTAAGAACGTAGAATTTTTTGTTTTGAAGCTAAAAAATCACGAAAATTATAAGTAAAATGGCTAAATGGCCGAAAGAAAATAAATAATAAAAAGTAAAGCGAGAAACCTCGCAAATGTCGCAATAAGTTGAATCAGGGCCGTTCCTGGGCTACTAATAATAATGCGCTCCTCATCATTAAAAAATATACGAGAGGGGAAGCGGGGTGACCAGTGAAGTTTTACAAAAGTTTCAGAACTAGAAAAAGTATAATTACCAATAAATAAGGTGACCAATTATTTTTTATTAAAAAGGAGTATAAATGGATGGAAAAAGGTTGCAAATTGAAATTATTCAAATTCAAAAGGTCAGTTTTTAAAAGGGTTGGGTTCGCTCCGTAATTGAATTTTAAATTTTGTAATTTATGGTTGGGTTGGCATCGGTTAGGTTCGCTCCGTAATTCAAATTATCAAATTATTGAAATTCAAAAGGTCAATTTTTAAAAATTTATATTTTATGATTGGGTTCGCTACCCTATCATGCATTGCGGAGCGACCGCAATTGAAATTCAAAAGGTAAAAAAGAGTGTGCAAAAGGAGTAAAAAGGAGTACAAAAGAAAATACAAAATTCAAATAACCTATGAGAACAAGTGCCGCCCCTGGGCTTTAGCTCATTTAGCCCTGTGGTTAGGGTGGCCCTGAGTGAAATTATAAGAAATAATGAATTTATATTCAAAAACAACGACACAACATATCCAAACCAAATCCAACATAATCAACTAAACACTGTGTTAAAGTAAACAATTAAAAGACAAATTACATAGGTACACTAGCTTATGGAACGAAAATTTTAACATAAAATTAATAATTCATTTTTTTGACACTCTTCTTTTCACACAAATATATATAAAAAAAACTAAAAATGTATTTTCTATAATTTGAAGTAATAAATATATTTAACATTTAATTTATTAACTTTTTCTATTAATAAATATATTTTATTACGTTTTCATTATTTTTAATTTGAACTATATTTATTATGTTCACGAATAACAAGTAAGTATAATAACTTCTGTTATCAAAATTTGAAAGTAGCATTTTTGTAGGTCATTAGAATGTCAACAATTGTTATTAGCGTTTGCTCCTTTTTCTATGTATTAACATGTTGATAAGACTGTCACTATCTTTATTAATAACAGTAATTAACGATTGTTCTGAAGGCGGTGTAGGTGTAAGTCAAAGGCAGGGCCTCCCTAACGACAGGATTAAATGGGCTATAGCCCAGGGGCACCAGCCTTTTCGGCCGGCAATTGTTCTTATAGGTTATTTGAATTTTGTATTTTCTTTTGTACTCTTTTTTTACACTCTTTTTGAATTTCAATTCCGTAGCGAACCCAACCATAAATTGAAGAGGTACAAAGGAGCTATGTTTTTGAGTTATTCAATAGAAAATGGATCAAACCTGAAGGAACAATCCTCGTCAAATTTTATTAAACACAATGATCAAGTACATAACGGAAAACAAATTTCTAGTGTTATGGAAAACTTGCTGAGTCCTGCTCCTTGCCGAGTCCCCTAAAGCGTAGTATCAATTTGTACCAAATTTCTGTAAAATTGCTGAAATTAACACAAATATGTTGGAATGACCTAATGACACCTTTCTACAGCAACTCGCGTGATAACGCCATATTTTAGTGGATATAACAGGCTAAAAATTGAGATCGCACATAGCGCTTTTGCAGGGACACTTACGGTGACATATGTCACCAATTCATGTTAATTTCTCAAAAATTTGGCACTTAGCCCCTTTGTATCTTCCACTCTTCAATTATAAATTTTTAAACACGGACCTTTGAATTTCTATAATTTGATAATTTGAATTACGAAGCAAACCTAACCCATGCAAACCTAACTATATATTATAAATTTTAAAATTCACTTACGGAGCGAACCAAACCCTTTTAAAAACTGTCCTTTTAAATTTCAATAATTTTAATTATGGGCGAACCTAATGCCAATCCAACTATAAATTTTAAAAACTGACTTTTTGAATTTAAATTTACAGAGCGAACCCATCCCAACCCAACCCAACCCAACCCAACCCAACCCAACCCAACCCAACCCAACCCAACCCAACCCAACCCAATGTATATAACTTCGTTAATGACTT
>JAFFZR010027842.1:0-16992 GCA_018397195.1 Lethrus apterus | reverse complement strand
AAAAGCATTATTTAACGAGAAACGTTAATATCTTAGAAATTACAAAACATAGGTATAGGACATGCTTAATAATTATTAAAGAACAATGAATGAGCTATCATACAGTCACAAAATATACAGGGTGTTCCATTTAAAAATCTGAAATTAAAGTGGATTGAATTATCGTGAATTGGCACCTCAGCTGTAGACACGCTGTATAAGATAAAAAACCTTCGAAGGCGGTTTAAGACAGGATCTAGTATGAAGATCAATTTTACCGAAATTCGTTTTGAAGCTATTAAATTTAATTAAAATCTGTCGACTTCAAGTGAAGGTTGCATATGTGATTTTTTTTATAAAATTGCAAATATTTCGAAAACTATCAACTTTAAGTATAGGAAGTATTGAACAAACTTACATTAAAATTTTACGTTCTACACGAATATTAAATAATATATAGGGTATTCCATTTAAAATAACAAAGTAAGATACCGTATCGTAAAAACAGAACACCCTGTAGAGTTGAAAATAATTTTGGCACATTCTACATATGAATCTGAATAAATTTTGTTTTATGAACTTCCTTCGTAACCTAGCCATTAATGAGATATGAAGCACCGCGTCTAACGTGGGACAGTCTGTATACAGGTTGTTCAAAGTTACTAGGTATTGCTAACTTCGTTATTTTGAGGGCTACACAGTCGGTTAAATTAGCAAAGTGCAGTGATTTTTCCGCTGATTGCAATGATCCACACAAAAAAAACAATTGCGCATCACATTTCAGAGCCAACTCAGATAATTAGATTTTTTAAATGGAACAGCCTGTATATATAAATTTTGCACAAAATCTTCTTATACTACTACAACTACTATAGTCCAGAAATGAAAAACAAAAGAGCTACGACGATATTAATACAGGTCACTGCACTTGGGATAACTTCGTTAGTAAGAAGCTACGGTGTTGAACAATACATCAAAAATGTGTAGTTTTTTCTGCTGATTACAATAGCATACTCAAAAAACAATTGCCAGTCGCATTTTCGAACTAACAAGAATTTTTTTATGAGACCTGTATGTGTATATATCTGTTCACTAATTGACAAAATTTAGTACAACAAGTAAGATGAAAGGTCAAAAACTTAGGACGAATTTTAATATAAAATAAGTCAATGAGATTCAAAGCAAGCAATTCAGAAATAGGAGTCGCAATTGTTTTTTTGAGTATGCTAGTGTAATCAGCAGAAAAAAACTACACATTTTTGATGTATTGACCAACACCGTAGCTTCTACACTAACGAAGTTATCCATGTGCGGCGTTCACTTATTGAGAACGGCTGACTAATTAATAAAACTAGAAATTGTATATTTGACATTCAGGTATTTAAGTGTCAATTAATTTAAGTGCCATTATGTTAAATAAATTCTTTAGTTATTAAGACATTTTATTGTTAATTGATGGCTAATTACAGTAACGAGGAATACGTAGAAATATGATTATTGTTTTGGAGCTGCTGCTGCAGGGCTTATGTACTATCGCGGCCGTTAAATTTGGAACGATGTGCAATCAAGTTGCCACAATTTTCGAAAATTTACCTTTTGTAAATATTACTTTTTATGTCTATTTTGACAATACTAATAATCTGACAGAAAGTCATCGGACGCATCACTAATTTAAATTAACATGGATGTCAAAGAATACAAATAATAGACAAATAGGAAAAAGATGGTAATGTTTATTAGGAAACAAAATCGTTTTTCTTTCAATTAACAACAATGAATGCATTATAAATGACAGCAATGACAACTTATAAAATAAATTTTCACATTAACCGAGCCACTGGATAAAACCACATCAACAAAGGCAAAACGAATCGTTCCAAATATAATGGCCGCGATAGTACATACTTAGAACGACTTCCCGATCGACAAAATACTTTTCCTCGGGTGATTTAACGCGGAAGAGAGACTGGAAATTTACAACCTAAGAAATGATGATCGAAGACCAACTCGACTCGCGGTGAATGGGCAAGAAGACATTTTAGAAATGGAAGATGTTTATCCAACTACGAGAACACGGCAAATTTCCCTCCAAGTTGATGTTTTGTGCACATTAAGAATAAATAGTTTACACTCTTACTATATGCAAAGGGTGCAAGGACTGACTCCTATAGATTATCCGTTGTAGCAGAAATTCCCTTAAATGTACTGGTGATGGATGAATACTGTTTTACCAGGAATGGTGTTCCAAATTTCCACAATACCCACATATGTGATGATGAAAATACATGCGATGCGCCAGCATCGTTTCAGTTTAAATATGTGAGCTGGGATTGTGAATAACACTTTCGGCCTTTCGAATTACCAGCACGCCTTAATGGCGCTTCTTACTTGCAGTTTCTACAAGAAGTACTGCTAGAATTTCTAAAATATATTCTGTTAGAAGTACGACGTAAGAAGTGGTTTATGGGCAACGGTTGCTTGCACATTTTAGTCGTGCTGTACGAGATTACCTTAGCATCACCTATCCTCAAAGATGGATCGGTCGGGGCGGTCTTGTTTCATGCCCCCCACGTAGTCCAGATCTAAATCCAGTGGACTGGGGTGTATGAAAGAAATGGTGTATGCCACCGAAGTTGATACCGTACATAGACGAATTACGTGATCGCATTAACAGTGCCGCAGAGCATATACGCCAACAATTTCCATGACTATCGGGAAGTTGGATTCGTCGTGCACAATTATTACATTTTGCGAATGTAATTTGTTTTGATGAATTTGCCGTTTACGTAATAAGAAATAATGTAGCAGTAATTAAAAATACTTACTAGTTTTGTCGTTATTATGTGTTGAGTATTTCCTGCATTTAGAATGTAAGTAACAGGAAATTTTCAAAGTTTATAAGAGGTACGTTTCTATGGAAACAAGAAAACACTGATTCCTCATTAATATCAGTATCTTTTTTTTTTTTTCTTTTCTTTTCTTGAGCGTGCAACCAATTAAAACGCAAGTTGTGCAATAAAATATATTTATTACTATTATATATTATTAATATTATATAGTAAATATATTTTATTGCACAACTTGCGTTTTAATTGGATAAGATAAGTATTCTATCAACCAAGAATTTGACACTAATAATTAATATCAGTGGTATTTAAAAAGTGGGCGTTAATTTTTAAAAATTTTAAACTGTTGCAACTTTCTTGTAATTGATCTTTGGTCAAAAGTTTACTAAGAAAAAGTGATCTTCCATTTCAATCTCCTCCGTACGTTATAAATCACCCTGTAGAAAATTAATAAATTATGTAAAAAAAACTGGCAAGGATGTACATACAAACCAAAAACTAATAATAATTAAAAAAATAATCATTCGTTTTAATCTGCCGAAATTGTATCATCTCCGATTCAATTTAAAATTCTTCATAAATCAAAATATATGAATTTTTAAGTCTCATAATTTATATCATTTTACGACGGTGGAGGTGGTCTGGTTTTGAAAGATTAAAATTGTATTTTAAGTGTACTTTAGTAGGATCTTAAAGTCCTTATTGCACAACACAACGCGGCGTCATCATCTTGACCCACATAACTTTAAGAACGATCCATCGCTTAGTGATCACGTTACCTTAAAACGTAAATATTTGGAAGCATAAACTGTGTAGATTATTATTATCATACCTTAGAAAGAACCATCCTCTATGATATTGAACTTTACTTAATCTTTTGAACTATTCTTAAAATCCGTCTTTTATTTAAAACGCTTTTATACAAAAAAAAAATCAGTTTCACGGGTTAAAATGTTTTTTTTTTTGTTTCAGTGTGCAATAGAACCTACTATGGAGATGTGAGCAAGACGTACGACTTGAAGGTGAACAAACCACTAGAAGCTAGACTACCGTTCCTCTGCCATTTAACTTTCACTGCCAACGGTCAAACTCACGGCGATATAGTCCAGGTAATTTAATTTCTTCGAAATATTCTTTGTACGTATTTCTCATTAATATTATACGATTCATACGTAACGTAAATTACGAACGCAATTTATATCCGATCATTAGGGAAATACGTATCACGTAATACGAATTAATTTATTGGTGAATAGTAATCGATCCAGATGTGTAACGGCTGCCTTATTTCAATTACTTACGGAGATGTTACCGCAGACATTACGTCACGGTGTACGGTGCCCGCCGCACACGAACAATAATCGAATATCAATCAAACGGTCACGCTCTAACGACTTTATTATTCCGGAACGTATAGGGATTATACGGCGACCACGGTTATTATTAACATTGTTCGTGTGCGCCTAAAGCCCTCACCACGTATACGGTCGTTTCATCCATTTGATATCCGTTTAGGCGATTTGACGAGTGATAATGATTATATTTTGCCGCCTGTTGAACGCCTAATTACCCTTTGACATCCATTGATTTGATTAGTTTTGCGATAATAGTTATCACTAAGCCAGAAACTACAGTCTGCATATGCGAGTATTCGCGAAACAGTTTCTAGACGTGTGATACACATAATTTTTTGTGTCGACGTACAATTTTATCTTCGTCATCAGTTCCTTCATTACTGTTTTCATCTTCTTCATTTTCAGGCTGACTATCGTCATTCCAGACCACAATTTTGCTTTATACGCCTGCAATTAAAATTTTAGTAACTTATGTATTTTTACTTACATTTGAACTGATTAAATTTAACATGATTTTCGTCAACTAATCGTAATTTTAAAACGCTCAACGGAATGTCAATTTCCTCATCAAAGTCATTTACTATTTTTTGTTTGTTTGTGAGTGTGCGGTGCTACCCGACCGCTTCTCAAGCTCTCGCTTATCGAGAAATGCAGGAGCACCATTTTATGTGTATTTTTGTGTGTGTAAAGTGTTCCATGGCTTTGTTACTATCATCTCCTCGCCGTAAGAGATGTAGCACTGTTAATTATGCCAACACGCCAGGAGAAAAATTCCTACCTAGGCGGGACTCGAACCCTCGACTCTCACACTGAGAGTCCGGCCTTCTTCCCACTATACCACCGAGCTGTTTGTATTTATGGTGAATTATTATGCCAACATTTTTGTATGACTAGTGGTTTTAAGTTTTTCCAAGACAAGTTTACGTTTCTAACGGCATCTCTTACGCGGCGTGTGAGATTACGGATTTTCAAAAAGTAATAAGCTGCAAATGGAAAATTTGCGGCCTATTATTAGTATTAACCGTTTGATGATCGTGAGGATAATCAACGTACAGAAAACTCTCTGTGTTCAGGCGTTATAGAAAGCGGTGAAAAAGCATTAAATTTTGCAGCTCGGCTCTCTGGATAAAGCGTATCCAACGAGCACAATTTACATAACTGGAATTTGACAACGTTCCCAAACTGTACTCGAAATTTCAACGAAATTTTCCCCAAAAGTCTATATGTATAGTACGTTTCCGCTCTGTTAATACTTTGTTCTGGCATATCCGTTTAAATACTAAAACAATGCGATAATATCAGATACTTCCATCTAACAGTGCAGTCACCGTATCGCACGTGAAATCGTGTTGATGAAGTCTCATGTATATTTTCACTCACCTTCGTGATGTGGGGCTTCGGTAAGTAAGATTTATGATGCATGTAAACATAGTTAATACACATTAATTTCGCAGTTATTTCAGTTTAACACAAAAAAAATTTGCTCGTCATATTGGTAAGAATATGGCGGATAGACATGTCTCGTCCATGTTTATTCGACGCTTCCGCTGTACGACTCTTCTTAGAGAAGAACATTGTAAATTTATAACTAGGATTTAAGTGTACAATATCTCTGACTTTGTTAGCATTCCGACCAACTAATTCTTTCCCCTTCTTCTCTTCTCTATCTCTCTTTTTCTTCTCTATCCACTTATTCCAAGCTCGAATTATGATTAGGTTTTCCACTTTTCACTAATCCTTGCAACGTATGCTGTAGGCTTTAACATCTGTAAGACGGTCGTGGCCGCAACCAAATCCCTCCCTCTCAGTCCTGATAAGTTTCAATACGGAACCAAAGGAGAAGAAAAAAAATTGTTGACTTCTCTTACTCGGTCTTTTTTATCTCCCCTTCCTCTTCGTTTTTTTTTTTTCAGTCTGAATCAAAGTGATGTTCAAATTGTTCTACCTTTTCGAAACTGTATTCTTTCCCATTTTCTACACTTATTTTTGTGTTTTTCCCTGGTTCATTTTTTCCACCTCTCGGCACTAAATATTTCGTCTATACTCTTCTGCCGTCTTCTCTAATGTTTTAAATACCTTTTTATTAAAGCAATACGATCTGCATATGCTGTTACCTGGAGCAAATATTAAATAAGACCAAATAAAACCAGATTAAAAAGTACTATAGATAGTAGAATTACCTTGTTCGTCTCTAACTTTTACCACTATTAAACCTTGTTTTCAGTTCCGTTTAGCGCCATTTTTACTAACTTACTATTTTCCCCATAGCTTTACATATCTTATCTCTATACGAGGTGTGTAAATTAAGTAATGAGACTGATAAATATGATGAGGGGCGACAAGTGGTCATATGATACGCGTTCAGTATGAGTTTGAACTCGATCGAGTCATTTGGTTGTCAGTTGCCGTTTTTCTCGTGAACCCGGTTTTCGTACTGCGTTCTAAAAATCAAAGGCATTAATTTCGAGCAACGGTGTGCCATCAGGTTTTGCTTCAGACTTGGACAAAGTGCAACAGAAACTTTTGCAAAACTTCAGCAGCCTACGGAGATAGTGTTTTGTCAAAAACCCAGGTTTTTCGGTGGTTTAAGGCATTTTCAACTGCAAGAACCGATGACAATGTCGACAAAATCCGCGATTTTTGCGTTCAGATCGTCGATTAACGTTCAAAATGATCGGGGAATAGTTGAATTTGAGTCACACCACCGTTCATCAAGTTTTGACCAATAAATTACGAATATGAATGATCTGCTTGAAAATGGTTCCAAAAAACCTTTCGCATCAACAAAAGGACATCAGGAGGGAAAGGTGTCTTGACTTTTTGTAATCGATTGAAAATAATGAAACTTGACTTGAATCCTTGTGACATTTTCCTCTTCCCAAGGTTGAACATTAATCTGAATTCGAAAACATTCAAACGGCTGTAACCGGCTAGCTAAATGCGATTCCAATATCCGAGTTCCAGCACTGCTATGAGGAGTGGAAGAACCGTCTCCAGCGCTGTGTGGCTTCCCAAGGAAATTATTTTGAGGGAGACAATGTTCAATTGTAATAAATTCAAATAGGTAAAAACATTTAAAAATATCAGTAATGAGAATTGCTTAATTTACACACCTCGTATGTTGAGTCATATGATTGTTTGTAATCAATGAACGGGTTTTGTTTATAATTATTATTTAGGTGCAGTTTAAAGTAAATATCTGATGCATTGTTGATCTCCCCTTTATGAAGCTTCCTTGGTAGTGTCATATTATTTCATTCACATGCACGCTCGACTTCTTCCTTATAATTAAACTTATACACCACATCTAATAAAGGTTTTCCTCTATAATTTGTATAATCACTCTTATCTCCTTTTCCATGACTTGGGCATTCTCTCTTTTCCCCATATTTTTGAGCTTCTTCTTTCCGAATTTCTACAGCAATACGATTTTCTCTTGTTATTCTTTAGCCCATTTACTACCTCCTCTGATTCTTCTTTTCTTGACTCTTCCACACTTTTCCCTAAATTGTTGCTCTCTCCTCTTCTACGTCTTAATCTTCAACACAGTGCCGTGCGGTAGTATTTTGGCGCCTGTCAACATTTAAAAGTTCTTCAAGTGTTCCACCCATCTGTTTATTTTGCCTTCCAAAAGGTATGAGTGCACCTTTCTTATACTTGCATTGAATTACTTGTCCTGCATGTGTTTCTCTCCTTATTTTTACTTCTTGATGGTAGTAGTAACAAACCTTTCGCTCGTTGCTTGGAGCATAGGGCATCTACGTGTAGATGTTACTGGACTATTCTTTGAGGTTAGTTTATCGCTCTAACGCCCTTGTTTGGATTTGTTGCTGTTCTGTTATGTTCCCTTTCTAGAGTTAGGTTTATGTCACTTCTGGACTGCATATTGATTCCTCAAGATTATTCCATTCTTTTTTATTATGCGATAGTCTTTTTAAGTTATTTCATTTATTACTTTTTTAATATGCTTCAGCCTTGTTTTCCTTGTATTCTAAACTCTGTTCGGCAATAACTGAATCTTTCTTCCTTATTGTATGTCCCAGCCATGTGCACTTCCTGCGATTCATTGTTTTTTCTATTTGCTCTTGATGTGTAAGGTGTCATAGGTTGGTAATTGTATTTGGCCAGTAAATTCCTAACATTCTTTGTATGCACTTGTTAATGAAAAGTTGTGTCTTATTTATTTGGTTTTATTAATCACCTATGTTTCACAACCTTACAATAGTATGCTCTTGACGTTGGTGTTAAATATTCATATTTCAGTGTTCGTAGTCAGTTACGTTTAGTAATTGTAGTTTACGTCTTCTCTTCTTCAGTATCAATAGTTCCTTCCCAAATTCCTCCTAATATCTTTACATCGTTTAATTGTTCAATGTGTACTTTCTTCTCGTATTCTGTTTGGCACTCCAGGTGAGAAATACCCGAACAAATCGCATTATGGCTAAAAGTGATTTGCGTTGGCGTCTGCACCTCTAAAACTCCTAACCTCCTAACTGCTTTGTCATGATTGCTTTTAATTAATATCTTTCTAAATTTTTCTTTTTCAATCATATATCTTTCTCATAATTCATACCAATTATTTAATTAACGCTCCTTGAAGGTACCTCTAATGATTTTTGTCTCGCTGCCATATACAGGGTCTTACAAAAAAGAGGGAACACTCAATAACTTTTTATTTTTATTTTGAGTTTTACAAAAAACGTTGAAATAGTTTTTTGTTTAAGAACATGCGCGCTGTTTGGTGGCACCTTCAATTGGTTTTTCCAATTTCCGGTTAAACCGGAAACGGACACAATTTTGGTTTTTTAAATGACACTCTGTATATTTTTGACACTTTTTTGAGATTTACAGCAAAATTTTCTTATAAAACACCCATAAAATTTGGTACATACAAAAAATAAAAAATGTAATGAATCAAAAAATGTGTGTCATTTAAAAACCAAAGTTGTGTCCGTTTCCGGTTTAACCGGAAATTGGAATTTGGAAAAACCAATTGAAGGTGCCGCCAAACAGCGCATATGTTCTTAAACAAAAAACTATTTCGTCGTTTTTTATTGTAAAACTCAAAATAATAAAGTTATTGAGTGTTCCCTCTTTTTTATAAGACCCTGTATATTAATCTTTGGCAATTTTTTAAACCAAAAAAATTAATGCATGCTAGAAAATTTGGAGAGGTTTTATACATTTTTTTTATATTAAATCTAGCTCTAAATCTTTTTTCCCATTGTTATCGTTATTGAAAGTGTTGTCTGTTCTAAAATTATATCAAAAGAATTTATGTACCTAGTTAGAAAAATTTATTTATCGAGTTAGTTATAAAATAGCACATCGTACGAGAAATAGTAGAATGCATCTGTTACTCCCCGATGAGTTATTGCAGGCAATTTAAATGCGAATAGACGGTCGATAAACGTCCATACAAAGAAACGCAAGTACTACAATTTAGGCAATTATTGTAAAATACTGTATCAAATCAAACAGTCACGCAGGATAAAGCAATTCTCTTAAATTATCGAAAATTAATAATTGAATGCAGACTCGTTTGTTGGCTTTAACGATTGTATAGTAAATGGAATCCTCCGAGCGTTTTCCATGTCTATTTTACTTTAATGCAATATTCCCATAATTACGGCTTTGTAGTGTCTCGTAGACGGATCGGAACTGACTCTTGTTTGCTTGATAATTAAGAGACTATATTGTAGTCTATAATACACAACAAGCATGTTTGCAAGTAAACGAGTATAAGTACAAAATTCAATAATTCCGTCTAGAGAACTTTTCCACAAAAAAATTTCGAACAAATCATTCATAATTGAAATCCTAACAAAGAAATTTAAAGTCTAAAGCATTTTAGGTCTTGCACATAAAATGTTTAAAGTATTCGCGTCACAATGTTCAAGGAAGTTTTTTCCTTAGAAGCAATTTCATACAAAATTTATAAAGCCAGTAAAAGTTCAGTCAGGGAAATAGAAAAGTTTATTTAGTGTGGTGTGGCAAGTCGTGAATTAACACATGGGCGGAACGTGTAACGATATTTTACGTTTAAAATAATGTATTAACCCTCATTTGGAAAGGTTACCGGGCCCTTATTTATGTCGAACGCGGATTCTTTTATTTTGGCATTTTTTCGCGTCAGGCTTGGAAAATTTTGTGACAAACATTTTAGCGTAAGATAAATATTAACAAAATATTTATATACTAGGCTGAACCCGTCGAAATTCGACGCCAAATACGTAATGTTGGAAAATAAATTTTATTTTGGTTCATAAAATTATCTTTCTTTCTTACTATCTTTAAGTAGGTTTACATTTAATCTAACGCGAACCGTTTGCGCCATCTATTGATAGGGTTGAAAAACATAATCGTAGTTCTTGTTTGTCGTATTAAATTTCTACCGCCTTAGTTAAATTAAACGTATGACAATAACCAACCTGTAAATAAATTATCAAGTGTCAATTTATGATTGACGTTTTCATTTACAAATTAGAATTTATTTGTCTTTATTTCAGTGTAACTAGACCGTATGTACTTTTGGCGTTCGTAAATTTGACACAAAACTTTTATTATATAACGTGCTTTTACACAAAAATTCGTCGGTGTAATACTAATACATTATGAGAAAACTGCATAACCCCCCCCCTCAGTCTCAGTCTATTTAATCCATGTTGGGACACATAAATCTGTGAGTCTGTACGCAGACTGCACATTATTATTTTTTTACATGTTTACGTTAATTTTTTTGTTTGAATTCGAAGGGAATTAGTCTTTACCGGGTTATTAATGTGTTTACTTCTGCGAGCAATAAATCGCAGAAATTATAATAAATTTACTTGCGAGGGAATAATTGTTTCGGACGAACAATAGTTATGAGCTTAATGACCACGATAATTACCGATAAATATCGATTATCTATTAATTTATATCGCCATAAATGCACTGATGCGCCATTAAAAGTATCTTCCATTCGATATAATTGATGTTCTTTTTATGCTCAATTTTTGTATGTTGTTAAATCCCAAATCGATTGAATTAATATTGAACATGGTTAGTAAAGCGTGACGATTAAATACATCAGTTTCACAGCGATTTTGTTTCTATTGATATTTTGCAATATTTTTAAACGTTTAATGGGAAAATGTAACTTCCTACTGGACGTGGTCGATTTTTATTACCAGTTTTCAAAATAAATCTTCGTAAATAAAAACTGCTTTGATTATACATTTTACTAAATTATATTGAACATATATTATGTTGATAATTTAAATAAACAAGCGAACATGTTTCGAAATGCATTAATTATAGATTTACATACGCTTATGTTTACATATAGTGTGTGCTTGTGTATATATCATCAATGGGATTGATATATTACTCTGGTCCAATTTTATTTTTAAAGCAACAAATATAATTGCATTGTAATCTATCATAAAGCAGTGATGTATAAAAAAAATACGTACATAAATAAAGATAACATTTTCATAGTTGAACATAAATTGCATCTAAACCAAATTTAGTCTTTCATTACATTCAATTATATCCATTTTTACATTCCTCACCACATGGTTGTGCTTCCCCCAGTCCCTCATTCATCCAGTATCTCGCATCCTTATTCAATACTCATACTTATACTTAATTCTTCTCCTTTTCTATTTACTATTCTTTCAGTTTTCTGTCTAACCTTATCTCCCTCTCCACAGCTTCCACATTAGCTTGAGCTCTCTCGACATTTTTATCTCTTTCTCCACAACTTCATCTCACTACTCTCCGGTTCTTTCACTATCATTTTCATTGCTCAATATGTTATATATCTATTGGTGATAGATCCTTAAAGAATGTCAATGAAAACAATCTATCCTTGAACAAATTATTTTCAAAGTATCTTTATCTTTAACATTTAGAATCGAATTCCTAAACAAACATTTAGCTCGTTTTTCTCTGAATGATTTTCACGTAACTAAACACATCTACACCCAACAAAATCCAAGAAGCCAATCCAACCCAAACAAATTTGTTTAGGTTGAATTGGGTTTGATTCATTCTGATTGGTTTAAGTTCGGTTCGATTAGATTTTAGATCAGATTTCATTTAGTTCGTCAAGTTTGACTTGGATTGAATTTTTGAATTAGATCGGATTTTTCTTAAGCTGCTTTAGTGGAAGACGAGGGAAATTGCACAAGGAAAAAATCACATATGATTTTTTCGTTGACCTTAGAAAATTATCAAAAATGTCAATCGAAAATTACATCTAAATTACAAAATGATGTTTTTAGTGAAGGTGCCTTTGGTATCCAACAGGTATCCAAGCAAATTAAACAAAATATGCCTTTGCCTCCCGAGCTCAAATAAAGCTAGGAAACAATTCACTAAAAGTATTTGGTAATGAGTAAGCTAAGCTTCTTCTTCCAGTCACACCATCTGTCAGCGCCCTTCTGTTGGTAATCGATATATATGGCCAAGCCCTTATCCTTTGCGTTCTGATCATCATTGTTACCTTTTATTATGCATGTAGGGCCATTAACGTTCGATTTGTTCTTCTCTCCTAGACGCCACCTATTTTCCTTCCGCCATATATTTTCCACAGCTTCCTTTCCCATATATCTAAGGAATCTTTCTCTTTTTGGTTTAGTTTTCATGGCTCGCTGCCATATATCACCGTTGTTTGTATTACGCTTCTGTATATTCTTACTTCGGCGTTCCGTGACACATTACGAAAGACATGAAAAATCCTTTCTCAGTCTCATCAAAATATTTCTTGCAAATCCACAATCCAACCCAATATAACAAATAGAGCTTAGCAGCCAATACAATCCAACAGAATGGATTAATTGCATTGTTGTGTTAAGATGTCTTAGTTTGATTTGAACTCTATTGTTTATCGTTGAAGTGATTGGCTTGCTTTTTTTTTTGTTTAAAGCAACCTAATCCAACCTATTTAATTATTTTGCGCTGGTCTGAATTAGTCTTGTTAAACAAAAAACAATCACCTAATTTCTTGCGTTGTTGGATTAGAAACATTTTCCAACCCAACACCAATTTTTGAACAGATTAATTTGAAATAGATCAGTTTAAATCGAAAACCAATCTGAACAGTGGCGGTATGTTAGATTAGGTCGATTTAAATCTAAAACCCACCCAATACGAGCTATTCTGTTTTGGGGCTATGAGATACCTGAGCCCAACCCAATCAGTACAACAGTACAATTTAAACCCATTTTAAAGAAAGTAAATAAACTTAAAATATGTCGACAAAATTACTCGTAAAAACCCATGGAATGATTTTCATCTCACTGATGAAATTTTGTCAATATCTTTCCTGTTATGTTTATTTGGAATCTAACGCGGTCGGGTTGAGATCGGGATTGGGCTTTGCAGAATTACTGCTCTATTATGTTGGGTTTCCATGGACTGCGTGTTGGGTTTGAATGGATTGCGTGTTGGGTTTATGTTTAATGCCTAATAGTTTGCAAATATTCGTTTTCGCGTTCAATTTAAGTAAATTTTTGATTTCATTGTGGGTTTGAAGTTTGAATTCCTATTGAATTTGGATGAATTTTTGGTTTTCAATTTTATGTAGACTTCGAATGAATTTTTGCGTTTAATTCAAATCTGTGGTTTTACTTTGGGTTTGGTCGAGTTCTTGGTTTTTTTTGTTGGAATCGGCAGATGCACCATTAGTAGGGTTTGATGGTTTTTCAAACCGGGTTTTAAAAAACCGTTTTTTAAAGAATATTTGTCACATTTGAAAACCGTTTTTAAATTTAAACTTATTTGATTTCCTATTCATTCTATGCAAAATTTAAACACTGAAATAAGTTTGAAATTATTATATGCTTGAAATGAACGAATTCAAGAAAGAAGACAAGTAGAATTAGCAACTCTTTTGCTGTATTTGCAAAATCCACAAAACATTTCCAGTTCAGCCAAGAAATCTAGTGTACTTTCTTTAGCTTCAAAAACCGAAATTATTAAGTTATCTGGAAATATATTGTCTAAAATATTTCCAAATTCTTATGTGGAAACCGATTCTGATGAAGAGCAAATCGAAAACTTAGTGTACTAAAAACGAAGTGGGATGACTTTTTGGGTTCAACGTATTCTTGAATGGGTAACCTGTTCATCTTCAAATCGTAAAACGAAAACTCGAACCCAACATAAAAACAGAAAAAAGTTTTCGGTTTCATGTTGATTTTAGATGAAGATGAAGATGAATTGAATTGGTGGACTGGTTTTTTATGTTGTGTTTCCAACATATTGAATATATTTTTGGTTTGCTAGGTTCATACACATTTTGAGTTTGGACGAATGTTTAGATTTCTACTTCGATTTGGAACTTATGATTGATTTGGAGGAATTTTAGGGTTCATGTTATATTTGCACTACGTTAGCTTTCTATGTTGTGCTGAGACTATTTTGGTATTGTGTTGGGTTTAAACAAGCTCAACGACTTTCGATCCGGTTTGAATTATTAACTTGTGTGTTATGTTCATGAGATAAAATGTTCGTCTAGTTTTACGAGAATGCAATAATTTCGAAATTTATATGTAAAACATATATTTGTGCTAGTTAGGAATTAAAAATTTCGAAGTTCTCGCCTTGCTCTTTAAGTAAAAAGTAAAACATTCGTTAGTTATTTTATTTCATCCTTTAAGTTAGTAATTGCTTTGATTCATTTAGTATTATTTAAGTAAATATTTGGTATCAAGTTTAAAATAAATATAAAAGAAATTTAAAATTTTTCCTTTCGTAAAAGCTCACCAAAAGGCGAATCACTGTGCAAGCATATATATATATCGACGTACGATAAATCCATTATTCGATTTCGAGTGCCAGCCACTGCGTTTCGCTGGCGTCTGGTCGTTCATTATTTTTCCATACGCTGGGTGCCATTGAAGTTTTTATTGTACGGCGAGGACGTCCGCCGAATGAGCCGAGTTTTCCGAAGGGTCAGCAATTCAGAAACGTACGACGCGGCAGCGAAGGGAAGCGCCGCGAACGAGGAAACTCCAATTTATATATTTGCCTTCCCATTGAATTGAGAGATCTTCGTAAGCGGATCATCCTTCCCGATTCTCTTGGAATCAGCCCCGAGTCTCGGCCACCGTTCCTAATCCTATTTTCATTCTTGAGTCTCTACGGGGCGCAATTCTGAAAGATGATTGGGTTTTCTTGCGGATTTATATCTGGATGAGCGCACTAATTGCGGACAATTGGAAAATGGTTTTCAAGCAAAATTTTATTTTAATGTAAATAAAAGGTAGTCCAAACAACGAGAATTATATTTAGGGCACATACGCCATTTCAACTATACTTAATAAAAAGCTGCTATATATGCGTTTTTTTTTTTCTGGGATAATATTCATCCATCCCATTCCCTCCCCACTATGTGATAACACGTACAAACGAATAAACAGTGTCATATGTAATGCGTCGTAATTTGTCATTTTTACTTAATGCGAACGCGTACATTTTGTGAATTCCATCTACAAACGATTTTTTTAAAGTCCTAATGTGAATAAAACAAATCTGTCGACAAAACTGCGAGCTTTGTAGAATTTTTATTTTATTAAATTCCGTCAAATTAATATGTTACTTATGTTATTAAATTAGTTTTAATTTTTGTACTCGTTTAAGCCAGTTTTTTGAAAATGTGCAACCGCGTTACTTCACTATTTCAGGTGGAATCTGTGGAAGCTTTTAAATTCGAAATTTATTTATTACGTTTAGAAAACTGGTAAATGTACATCAATAAATAGCATTCTAAAATGTTGATTAAGTTCTACCGTGTTTGTTCCCTTAATTTTTCTTGTTTATTTCCATTTTTTTTTTTTTTTCTAGTAAAGCTTCTTTATCTATTGGGAGTTTTCTTAAAATATTTTTTTTTTTTGCGTCAGTTTCTATATGTCATTATCTTTGAACATAAACAAGATTTGATGTAATAATAATAATCATAATAATCATCTTTGTTAAATAGGCAGGAAACATTTTATAATGTCACATAAGTAGAAGTATTTAAGCTCTAAATGCTTGTTTTGTACAATTTTATACAAATTATAATTTCATCAGCTTTACATTCACCGACCAAACCAAAATTAACAATGTTATTTGAAAAGCGGAAGCGCATCAATTTTCCAATTTCCGAAAACGATTCCCAACAAAACAAATTCAATTTGACTAGCAAAATTAAAAATAATGTCCTAAAATTATGAATACCGCAAGTCTTTATAACGAACTTTTAAAATTAAAAAAGCTAGCTGATTGAGAAAGTTTCCGTTGAAAATTACTTTAGACAAAATGCAAAGAAAATAGATTTTCAAACAACAAAATAACCTATTGTATCCCAAGTTTGACTATTACGATTTATATTTTCTTTCTATTTAACTGTGAGTTAATTTATGTTGCAAACTGATGTGCGACTCCACCTATCGGTGGGCGCCGCGACATTAAGAGTTGACTAGACCAGGGGTAGGCAACCTTTTTTATAACATGGGCCAGAATAAATTTTACGTTTTTTCCGCAGGCCGTAGTAGTTAATTGACACCTTTTTGTGAATAATAATTTTTTAGTCTGCAAATGTGAAATAAATAAAAAAGTGTTAAAATTAGTACCTACTAAATTATGAACATACATGTTGCTATGTGCGTTTCTGATCAATTCAAACTAAAAGAATTACAATAAAAATATTTATTTATAATTTCTTTTAAAGATCTCGCGGACCGGATAGAAACTTTTCGCGGGCCGTAGCTGGCCCGCGGGCCGGGGGTTGCCCACCGTTGGACTAGACCATAACAAATTGTAGGCGATAACACCACAGG
>JAFFZR010027841.1:0-17905 GCA_018397195.1 Lethrus apterus | reverse complement strand
GTGGATGCAAAATTCTGGCAGGCACAGAATACACCGAAAGACACAACATGGCAGGAAAAATTATTCATCAGGCCCTCGCAAAGACATATAAACTCGTCACAGAAGAAACACCATATTACAAATATTCTCCAGCCACCATCATAGATACCAACGAATACAAACTATACTGGGACGTAGAAATCTGCACAGACAAAACAATAACATGCAATAGACCTGACATCGTTTTCAAAAACAAAAAAGAACAAATCACCTATCTCATAGATATATCAATACCCAACGACCCCAACATCCAAAAGAAATACAATGAAAAAATAGCAAAGTATACGGAATTGGCCACAGAAGTTCAGAGACTTTGGAAACAGAAAAAAGTAGCCGTCATGCCATTCATCATTTCAAATATCATCATCACTCCACATATTTTCAATACACATCTAAAACAACTAGGTCTAAATCCAAACATTCATACAAACATACAAAAGCTTGTCATCCTCAAAACATGCAATATAGTGCGATCATTCCTCAATGCAAACAATAAGCTCTGAGACGACTTGGTACAGCCCGTCATCTCAGAAAAGAAACACCACTTAATAAAGTGAGAAAAATGTAAATAATAAAAGTAATAATAATTTTCAATACACATCTTGAACAACTCAGTCTAAATCCAAACACTCGTACAAACATACAAAAGTCTGTCATAGTCAAAACATGCAATATACTACGATCATTTCTCAATGCAAGCAATAGGCTCTGAGACGAGTTGGTACATCCCGTCATCTCAGAAAAGAAACACCACTAAATAAAGTGAGAAAAAAGTACAAAATAATAATAATAATAATAATAGCCTTTATTATGTCATGTATAAATAAGATACAACTTTTATATTGATAATACAAAAAATAAAACGAAGGAAATTAATATAAATATAAAAGAAAAAGAAAAATCGTACTACCCTAAATGACATAGTCACATGGCGAAGTACAGTACAAACACTGATATTATTACCTAACCATGAAACAATTAAAACTAACTAATGAAATTTTACCTAATAAACTAACTTAAAACTAATATTCTGTGACTAACATATATGTATATAAATTGCTCATTTAAATATAATGTAACATTAACCAAGCAAATGCAAGCAGCCTCTTATATATTTCCTCTGTACGCACACCTCAATATTAGGAATTAAATTAACATTGTTCCATAAACAGCAACAGAGAAAGTTTTGTTCTAAATGCAGACAGTGTCAGATGTTTATATGAATACTGGAGCGAATTGTAAAATGAATAAATTTGAAAGGTGAAAGATCTCCTAAATAAAGACAACTTGTACTGTGGTGGTGAAATAAGACCTCTAAATCTAGTTTGTAGATTATGAACATCAGATCTGAATCTAATCTTATTGTATAAATACGGAGGTGTTTTGAACAAAATAATTTTATGATACATACAGAGACATAGTAATTTTGTTCTATTGTCCATATTCAGCCACCTAATACCTAACCTAACAACTGCATCCAAACGGAAATTTTAAAATCAAAAATTGCGTAAGTGTGCATTCTCGCACTTTCGAAAAACGGTCAATTTGTAAATTGCAGTCGGCATATCAATCATGCATAACAAGTGTGTTAGAAAATACAAAAATTGGTCCGACTTGTTACGGTCTAGTTATACTTCAGTAAAATACGTATCAATTGATATGTTGCGTTATTTACAGAATACGCCTGTATCATTTTGAACACAGTCAGTTTGTAACACAAGGCTTTGCTATCACAGAACAAGATGTTGCTTCTAATATTGTTCAGTTATATGACAATGAAAAGATCGACAGAAAGTAACCCTGGCATTTCTCTTGTTGGTAGTAGTCCTAAACCACTTTCACCAAATACATCACCCAAAACGAAATTTATAGGAGTCTTGGAAAAACCATTTATACAACCTACAACATTGAAAAGAACATATACAAACACAATTAATAAATTTTTATACTGTACCTCTAAAGCTTTCTTCACAATGAGCATTCAGCACTTCCACGAAATTCGACCAATTCATGTCTGGGTTGTTAAAAATTTCTGTCAAGATTTGTACAATTACTATTAACAAAGCCAACAACTTCCTGCAAATAAAATTCATTAAAACCTACTTACTTTTCTGTAATAAAACACATACTTCAAATTTTGAGTCACAAATTCAATGCGGCTCCAAGCCATTTCTAACAAATATTCAGGTCGTCTGTAAAAATAGCAAAATAAATAAATTTCTATGTATATAAATGAGATCACAAACCCAAACTGTTAAAATTTAAATCCGTCTCTATATCGTTTAAGGCACTGCCTGCTGAAACGTAATTCCCTCGAATAGTAAGTTCTTCCATTCATTCTTCAAGAACCAAGACTTCTTTCTTATCATTTCTGAAGCACATTTGCGACTTTGTCGCGATCCAATTTCGAACCTAAATTAAAATCTATTTTACTATGGACATACTTGTTAAATTTAATTGAAATATGCACATGCATACTACTTACCTAAAATTTTCGTAACAATAATTCTTCATCTCTGCAGTGGTTTTTCTCTCCTATAAATTTTCTCCTTGTTAATATCATCGTTTTTGGGCGATGCATTTCTTGAAAGTGGTTTAGAACTACTGCCAACAAGAGAACTGCCAGCGTCACTTTCTATCGATCTTTTCATTGTCATATGACAATATTAGAAGCAACATCTTGTTGTTCTCCGATGGCTAAGCCTTGTGTTGCAAACTGACTGTATTCAGCAACATGATACAATATTGTAATGTAATTCAATACCTGGCGATAATTGGGCGCCCGTATTCAAATAATAACATGGTCATCATTTGGATTATTTTGCAATATTTCAGGACTGTTCAAACCAACATCATTGTTCAAATCATCTTCAGTATCGCTCAATGATATTGAATCAATTTCTTGTCTTTATAAAACGACCATCACAGTTAGTGTCTATTTCTGTTTTACGACTTTGCATGCTTCTCTTAGGTTCCACATTATTAATTTTAACGGAAAGAACATTTCTGGATTGTGTTGTTTCATTGCGAAGAATTTTTAAAAACGACGTATTTTTTAAAATTCTCTTCATGTTTACATCGTTTAATGTAATCGAAAGCCTTATAAACAAATACGTCATTATTCAAGTATATGATAAAAGCAGCTAATACTTGCAGTTAAGGATGGATATTTTTATAAAACTTTCTTTTAAAACATGCCCACGTGCATGTTAAAATCTTATACAAAATAGCTCGCTACGCGACGACGTTGCCAACTGACAACTCAAACCAGCGTTTGCAAAATTAAAAAATTATTTTGGAAATTTGTTCCACAAACCCTCTTTGAAATAATTTAATTATTCTTATCTTCTTTTTAATTTAAATGCCTTCAGATTGCAATTGAATCCATTTTGACGTTGGCAGCGTTGCCAGGTGGTTCAAAAAGTTTGCGGTAGATTGTCTAGATAAAAGGCGATAGATTCAAAAGAAAATAGGTAGATTTAGAAAAAAATATATTTTTATATAATCATATTCACAATTTACTTTATAAATAGTAACCAAAAGTATGATATTTAATTTCGTAAAAGATGATTTTCCTTATGATTTCACATTAACTTTGTCTTTCGTGGAGTTATATCGGGAAATATTGTATGATCTTTTGGCGAACAAAACCAGAGTTCGATGTTGCCTAGAAATTAGAGAATACAAGGTATTCTAATACCATGTCTAACAGAACAGCCTGTTAAGTCGAGAGAAGCTTCGCATTGTTTGCATGTAGGATCACCAGGAAGAGTCACCGGTCTGACTAATATATTTTTGTTAAGAACCATTAAAAGTGTTACTTCTATAAATAAATTATTGCATCAAAATCAAGTAATTGTTGTTGCAAATCTTGTATCTGTACTGTTCTTAGTTGAATATCATCTTTTAATCATTCTGTCTCGGCACTATCAACATTTTCAGAATTCCTTTGTTTTGCTCCAGACTACTTTACATTTAAATATTGCAAGATGCAATTACGACAAGGAAGTAGAAAGCGTAATACAAACAAACAATCCTGATACACTATTATTTCTTTGCTATTTGAGCTATTATTTTTATTATTGTAAATAATTATGAACCTCATAATGGAGAATGAAATAACACATTTTTATTTAATTTTTTATTAAAATAGTAAGAACTATTTTGAAGCAGCTAAGGGATTTCTAACTACTAATATAACTGAATCTCCACGGAGAAACATTTTTGAAATAAATCTATCTTTATTGACCGGTTTAGCCTTCTTTCTTCCTTTGCCAGGTCTAGGCTGTTCTGTCCACATTTCTTTGACGTTTTCCAATACCATGTTGCAATGACGATCAAATGCTTTAACGCGACCAAGTAGTTTTTTGTTATTTCTGCAGTTTATTAATACCTGTGTGTTATTTCTTACAGACATTGTTAAAACAGAAAGTGGTCCTGTATTGAATTCTTCCTCCTCACGTGCTTGTAGCTCCTCCGAGCTCATTTCTGATTTGGGTTTCGTAAGAGCCATTTACAAGATATGACAGGTTATGATCTATATATATATATATATTATATATATATGTACACACATGTAGTTTCCAATTAAATAATTAGAATAAGGAGCATGTACTTACATTTCATGTACACTGAGTACTTTAAAGAATAAACATGCGGTAAGAATACATGCGGTAAAATAATCTTGTTTTCTATGAAATTAGCCGAAAAAATTAAGGAACGAACACGTCAGTGTCACCAACCTACTCAAACAATTATCCCCCTAAATTTCAACCCCTAAAATAATCCTAAATTACAGACTATTTTTGCACGTGGAAACCTGGAATATTTTTAAATTTTGGAATAAAGATGCAAGAGTACTAACATTTACTAATACATTAAGTCAAACGAAAATTTAAACGCCCCTAAAACATTTCCTACTAAGAACAACCCCAAAACGCCCTTAAAGTGTTAAGTTGGCAACACTGGAATACGTACCAACCGCTAAGAGTTTCTTAAATTTGTATTTCGATGTTCATAATGATTTAATATAATTTCATTACATAAATCAGAAAAATGAATTTTCTATGTGATTTGTTTTTTTGCATTGAATGACGCAATTATTACATAGTAATATATATTTTTTCCCAGTTGTGGGCGTGGGCAGTCGATCTGTTGAATCGTTGCTATATTTCAATTTGACGTGACGTCTGTCTGTGGTAACTGTCATATTTTTGAAATAATTTGTATATAACATCTTAATCAGCTACAAATAGTCGTTTTAATCGGTTAAACTTTTTATGATAGACTGATTCTGCAACGAAGAAACAATTTCCTTCATATCTTCAGGTGTGTTGTCGTAATTTATTTTTTGGTAAAATCACCTGAAATTAACGTACCTTGTAAACATGTTTATAACTGTTTTTTTTTCGTTAGCCGACCTTTTTGTTAGTTTCGATTCGGTGCGTTAGTGAAAGAAATCCATAATGAAAGAAAAAGTGAGGTTAACAACAACAATCTATAATAAGAAAAATGTTTTCTGTAAGGTTTCAGATATGATCGGAGTCAAAAGGTTCACTACATCAAAAACTGGCGTTGCTCGATATAACAGTAAAGGTAAAGATGCACCGAAGCAATCGACATCAAGACAAAAATCACTAGACGTTTGTATGTCTGAAACTGACTCAATCCCTGCAAATTTTCCCATAATTAAACAAGTTGATAACGCCAGAATCTTACAACGATATACGACAAGTTAGTAAATTATTTTATGCAAAATACATACCATATTAATAACCGATACAAAACATTTTATTTTATTTTTATTTAATAGTTTTGGGAAGATCTCCTGAAGATGGTGTTGGTATGGAAGATCTCGACCAACTCCAACAAGATTTTGAAAAGTTACTTTCATCATGTGCAGTACGAAATCGTACTTTGAGATCTGAAGTTGAATCTATTGATCGTGTTGAAGAAAAACGTGAAAAAAAGGGAAAGCCATTTGAAAAGGTTATAATTTTATTATTTTTAAGATTACATTAAAGTCCTGTTGTATGTTATTGTCTGCAGCCGTCATTGAAGCGAAAAAAACCAGATGATAAACTTAAATATAAAGATGGAAAAAATGGAGCAAGAGTAGTAAAAGCAAAACATTATAATTTACCAATTAATTCATTCATAAACGATTTACCAATAAAACATGAAATACCCAAAGTAACATTACCAAGAAATGATACTTCAGATAAATTTTGGTCATCAATCGAACCTTACTGTGCTGATGTTTGCCAAGATGATGTCAACGTAAGTATTTCACTAAGTGTTATAATCAACCAAAGGAGGTTCTTCCTCAAATTTTGTTTAATCTCCATTCTAGTTTTTAGAAGATTTGATTAAGGAATGTTCACAAGAAATCAACGTAAAAATACCAGAAATTGGTGAACATTACTCAATGGAATGGGCAGAAAGTACATTGAATCAAGAACAAACACTTTCCACAGTTGGACGTCCCCCAAAAGCAAAAAATATGACTTTTTCTAATGATATTAAAAAGAATGGTATTACCAAGTAAGTATAAGGATTGGAAAATTATATAGAATTTCTTTATTTCTTTTTGTAGTATGGTTGATACATTCAATAGTCCATTAACTCAAAAATTGCTAGCAGCACTGTTAGAAGAAAAAGTTCATAAAACCTATCCTACAACTTTCGAGAAATTGAAACCTTCAGACTTTACAGTTAAAAACAATAATGGTGCAAGAGGTGGAACATGTTTAGATCGAAGATTACGAAAGGAACTGGTTGAGCAAGGAATATTAGATGTTGATGATCTCGCAAAGGTTGTTCAGTATTTTTTTATGAAACCACTTACTTTTTTTTTCATGCTTAGACATTTCAACCTGAAGATGACATTTTATTGGAAATTAAAAAATGTCAACAAGAACTGTCTGTTGTTAATGAACACAACATAACAGAATTAAATAAATTACGTACTATAGTTGCACGAGATTTACGTAGACAAGAAGTTAAAGCTGCTTTGAATAAAGTTGATAATCAGGTATGGATCTGAATTGAAAAAATATAGGATTTTTTAAGTGTCTAAGATACTTTTAAAATACGGTAATGCTTTCACAAAACATACATATTAAGGTTTTTAAAGTATCTAGATATTTTATAGAAGTATTTTTCCAAGCTCTTTGAAACATCGTCATTTGTTGTAGATTATGACCATGTTTAATAACATATTGATGTCAAAACAAAAACATGTAGCAACAGACGATGATGATGCATATAAACTCAACAATAGAATGGTTTCACGTGAGGTTGAAGAAGAAGAAGCAAATAAGTTAATTAAACAGCAGATTCTTTTACATCGAGAATTATCAGAACTTACAGATTTTTCTCTTCTGTAATTTGTTTATTGTGATAATTTTTTTTTGTGATGGAGGTTTCATTTAAATTTATATATTTTGGTCACGATAACTAATTTATTTTGTCATATTATTATTAGACTCTACTTATTGTCGTATATAACAAAAGAAATGTTGTAGTTACTGCCTGAAATTAATATTTATATATTTTATTATTTGTATATCATGTCTTTATTTATATTTTTTGTCGAATCTATTTTTATTTATTAGGTTTTGGTTTATTTATATAATTTGCAAATTTTCAATACTAATATGTATTACATATTGTCATAGATATCATCTCAAAAACTAAAACTTTGATGTATCCGGTTTATTTATTCTTTTTTTAGTTTGTATATATTAATAAATTGTGCAACAATGTATTATTCTATCTTCAAAATATACTTGCTGTAAAACATTGAGTTTGATATTATTTTTCGTTTTTACATACATTTTTTTCTGGTGGCTTTCAAACTTGACTATAGGATCATTTGTATTACACTTTCTGCTTGGAACAGTTTAGACTTCAATGCGCCCTGCCTATTTAATTCCATACTAGTCTTAATAAATATGAATAAGTCTTACACTAATTTTTATAAAAAGAAGGAAAAATGTGTAAAATTAATCCGACAAGCTGGTTGATTTTTATAAAAGATCACTTGGCATCCTCCTATTTTAGGAAATAAAAAATCTAGAGATTCATTACAATTTAATCATATAAAAAAAAATATTTAAATATATAAGTATTACATCTTTTCAAATGTTTCTTCATAACCACAACTTTTACAAACATGTGTATAATTATCATCATCCTCGTTGTAGGTCTCTTCCCCAAATTCATGTGAATGTGACGAAGCAGTAGTTCTATCAAAAAGACTACTACGAACATTCATTCGCAACTCTTTCATTTGTTTGTGGTACTTTTTGGTTTTTGCCAGAATTCGTTTCTCATCACGACGTTCAATTTCTTGTTCTAAAGCTTCTTCACTACCCCATACTTCCAATGCACGTCTTTCAACCTATAACTTACGTATAATTTATTCATTTTATACTCTTTTCATTACCTGTATTTGCAAATATAGTTTCATTTCACCCCAGTGAACGTTATGTGGATTTTTACGTGTGATGTATTTTAAAGGTGGAATGCGTTTATCAAAATCGCAATCTTTCAACAGATATGAATTTACAGCTTCCGTTTTCGTTATTAATTTGTGCATTTCTGGATCTCTACAAAATCTTCGATGTTGAAAGTGTACTTTTAAAACTTACACCCACTTACTTGCATTCATCACAAACTTTCAAATCAAATGTGTCGTACAACCAAGATTTTGCAAATATCTTATTACAGATTTCACAATTAGGTCGATCAGGTTCTATAATCGGAGCAGGTTCTTCAACAGGCAACTAAAACTAACGATATTTGATTGGAAATGTGTTAAATGTAAACTCACCGGAACATCTATTGGTTCCGATTCCTCTAATAAAAAACCACCACCAGTATCTTTATATTTGGTGGCACCAATTTTGATAATAGCCTTATCGATAGACACGATATCTCTATAATAATAATAAATAAAAATGTGAAATAATATAAGTTAAATTTTGTAAAATACCCCTTTGAATATGGATGTGTTGTTAATCTACTCTGTTTTATCATTTGAGCTCGTTCTCTGTTCTTTTTGATCCGATCTTTTTGGGTTTTTGTTAAGTTTTCTTCATTAATTTCCATTGTATTTGCTTATTTATAATTTATAACCAATTCTGTATCGTTTGAAGTTTAAGAAAACTGCATAGCACATGGACCCTTGTATGTATAGTTATTGTCAAATTAAATAAGACAAGACCGGTTGACGACAAAACCGAGCAATTAGAGTATCGAGTATCGTTTCTTGTGACTTGTGACCATAAACTAGGGTGACCATTCGTACAGCATTTCGCTGTATTGTCCGAAATTATAGCAAGCTGTACAGCATTAACGAATGTACAGCAAACGCCTTTTTGAATTTTAATTACGGAGTGAACCCAACCCACATTCTATTTATGAGGGATAAATAGGGCAGAGACCTTTTTTTGCTCTCAATATGGAAATTGGATCACGTAGGGAGTAAAATGTACAGCAAACGCCTTTTTGAAAACACACATTCCATTTGGCAAAGAGAGCTTGGAAATCGGGTCACGTAGGATATGAAATAATGGAGTAAAATATGTCAAATAAAGCTTTTTTGCTCGAATTGTACTCTTTATGTGTGTACAGCATTAATGGATTGGAAATCTGGTCACCCTACCATAAACCCTTACGCTTTTACCGAAAATCGCACGCTGCAAGGAAACCTTAACGATCAAGTTCTCCCCGCAAATGTTCAAAGAAAACAAATACAGGCGGTGCGCCGTCAACCTTGCTTCTTATTTAATTTGACAATAACTGTACCAATCAGATTCTATACCCCCCCCCCCGGTACCCCGCACCGCAAGAGGATTCTGTGTGATAACTGATAAGCTGATAAGGATAAGTGATACTGATAAGTCGATTTTATTTAAAACGGTCGATAAGTAGTATAACTGGCGACCGTATTCGATTTATAATCCATTTACAAGCAATGCTCTTTTCTTGCATCGTCTATTTCGTGATGTATTTGTTCAAACAAGTGTCTAACAATCTATGATTTACGAGTATGACAAATATCTTAGCGCTAAGAATAGGTTTAAATTTGGCGCTACTGTTGTCACAACACAAATTTGAACATAAACTTTGGAGATTTGACTCGACAGGTATTAATTAATTAAATTTTCAATTAGATTGACAAAATAAAATAAAATTCAAACGCGATGCAAAAATACAGCAGACAAAAACACATTGAAACTTAAGTAATTGATTACAAAATTCACTGTATTAAATTGGTACACCTTTGTTTCTTATACGTAACTAAATATAAATGAAACAAAATGCATATTAAAGAATAAATACGTTTTTATTGTTAGTTTATAAATACAAGCGTAAAGATACATAATTCAAACATTTATGAAAATTCCTAGAAAAATATAAAAATACAATAAAATGGGAAACATCAACATAACATTAATACATAAAATTTTGTAATAAATGGGGATTAACATTTACAATGATAAACGAATATTCGATATAACAAACATTAAAAAAATATAAATATTCTGTGCCCTTGAATATGAAACACTCATTGTATCTTGATATATTGGCAGAAATACACATGCAAATATAACTCAAAACAATAAGCCAGTTAATTTTTCAAAAAGTTAGTTAGTTTTTTCGAAAAACATGGCATCCTGAAAGTAAATATAAATTATTGTCGAAGTAATAAAGTTGTAATTACTTACAATAAGGAAGCACGCCCCCAACATGACAGCTTTCATACGTACATCCAAATCCATTGGGAAAGTTATTCCAAAATAATCAGTATCAGTGAACATTTCTCGTACTAAACCTGACCATTGTTTTGAAATTTTTCCAACTTGTGTGTTACCATCAGCAGACATAATTTTAAACTCAACATCTCCACACATACTCATTGTACATATTGGACCTTCTAAACGCAAAACTATCTCACCACTGGCATTTTTAATTATAAATTGAGATCGAATTATACTCCATTCTTGTTCGATAGTGCCAATTATTGTTCCAAGTGGAGCTGTCACTTCCATCGTCTAAAACAATTTGTCACAAAAAATGATTTTTAAGTTATTATTAATTCAAGTTAATAATTAATAATTAATACCTGCAAACAACATGGAAAGCAGCATGAATCACAAGCTAAAGGCCGATGCAAATTTATAACTTGATTACGGTAGTTATCCAAGATTTTCATATCAAATGGACGGAGAGGTCCACAACAATTTCTTGTCAGGCAGTCGTTGTCCTCAACGGCAAAGTAAACTTTTTGGCCAAGGCTATTTTTAATGGTGAATTTGTTATTCGTTTCATATCCCGTTAAAGCTAAATGTGTAAATATTACGTAAATGTTTTATTGGACGATTATTTATACCTTCTAATATTTCAACTTTTTGGTGAACTAGTAATTGATCAATCATAGTAAGGTATTCCAATCCTGGTGGGCAATTCGGCGGACCTTGCGGAATATTCATCCAACCACCTAAATAATAAAGGATTATTGAAGACATGGACATCAAGATATTATTTATTTATTTTTATTTCTCTAAAACAAACCTTTGCTCTTCATCTGAGATTAATTTATTGTATCCAATTTTCTTTGGAGATTTTTTAAACACTTTTAATTTTTTCAAAAAAAATTTATATAAGATGTGTTTGTAGCTAACATCCATCATAAATGAAGATTAAAGCTCAAGTAAACAATTAATACATTGATTATGGTAATCAGTGTTTATACTCACAACAACTGTACATTTATTATTTAAACATGTTTATAAGGAATATGAACTAAACTTTTATAATCTAGCAATCTATTTATCATTGTACTTCAAACCTCATTGTATATCGTCTTATCTTTTGTGTACTACAATTATAAAACTGTTAAAAAGATTTCGTAGACTAATTTGATTTTATTAAAACTGTGAAACGAATAATTTCATTGCGTTATTAAATATTTTAGTAAATTTTTATATCATCCATTTAATAATGTAATGACTAGTTCAACAAAAAATAAATAAAACTTACTATTTGGCGGAATTCCTTGTCCCATAGGTTGATTCATAATTGGTGGTCCCGGTTGAGGGGGTCCATATCCATAACCACCTGGTGGAGCATATCCATGTCCAGGTTGTCCATAACCCGGTGCATATTGTTGTGGAGGTGGATAACCAGGTGGTGCTTGAGGCTGTGGATATCCTTGTGGAGGCACAGGCGGATAAGCTTTAAATTTAAAATCACGTAAACTTACCAAACACAGAAAATAAAACTCACCTGTATTGTACTGATTAGGATACCCTTGGTCTTGGGGTTGATAAGCCATTGTTTAGCGGGTTTCAAAGGTATTAAGATCACTAAACACAAAATGATTGTTCATTTCATCTTTTATACAATGGAAGGCGTTACCTTGCTTTTGTAATAAAATATCTGATTAAATATATCGATCGTACAATTAGGTAAGATAAAGCAATTAAAATTTCTGTTTTCTATTTGGGATTGGATTGACTCATTTACTAAACACTAATCACATTTTAATGTAGTTAAGTCACAGTGGTTAAGTTGATCGCAGTTTATTTTTATACAATAAGCGAACTAATCGAAAAACTAAAAGGGCGGCTTTTTTAAATCAGATTGAAGAGAAAAGGTAAACTTATATACTTAAAAAGACTTTAAAATACTAACACTGTATAAAGTCTAGATGTAAATTTGATTTGATATGTAATGAACAAATCATGTGTTAAATTCTGCTTTATTTAAAATGGGTGATAATTATTATATATTATACAGTCCGTTCTACAAAACGGGCCCGAGACTATAGCGGCTTCAATTGCGATTCAATCACCAACAAACCATATATATTATTAAATGGGACAGTCTTAGCTACAACTTGGCGAAAAAAATTCTATATTAAACACCTTCATTTATTTGTTATGACGTCATCGCCATTTTTTTTAAATGGCAACCTATATTTTTTATTTGTTATTTCGTTATGATTTTTAATTCTGTTTTCAACGGTATACAATTTTAAATAGGTTGTATAAGAAAAAAATCAAGAAAAACGGCCTTACAATTTTAATAGAATGATCAATGAAATGAACAAATTAATCCAACTAATCCATGATACGGGAAAATGTTACTAAGAAAAGTCGTTCATAATAAGAAATTGTGGCCCTATACAAAATTTCAGAAAGATCTACCTACTTTGATCAAATCGTCTTATTTTGTTTAATCACGGTTTGATTATTGTTAAACTCTGCCATTAACGAATTGCCAAATTGTTTACAAGATTTCCATAACACACTAGTGTGGCAGTTTTAATTTTTAATTGAAAGAATAATTTATTGACAAACTCATTAATTATGGATTTTAGACATACGATCTCTCAACATCAATAAAAGGTAATACAATGAGGAACACAATCAAATGATAAAATACAAGGTGTTGTATTTGAAAATAATGAGTGATGGTCCTATGAAAATGAGTAAATTTGATTCGTTTTAATGAACATTCTGTACAATTTAATTGAAAATTTTTAATGTCAAAATATAGAGGTTAGGCATAGTTATCCACGAAACAAAACTCCCATGTTAAGACTCTAAAAATAGCTTTAATAGGCCTTTCTAAATTCAAAGGTGCAGTAGGCATTTATTAGTGAAAAATATTAATAACCTGACAACGCCTAGGAAAAATTAAGAAAATTTAATATGGCCGTATAGGATAATAAAAATGCAGTTGAAATGTCGACGCGAGCTATTTACAAAAAAAAAAAAAATGCTACATAGCGGTAGCGGAACACGCTGTATAGGTGAAAATAATTTTAGAGTGTAAAGCTCTAAAGGCTAAAAAAACTTTTGTATTTCAAATGATAAGAGGGATATCGAAGCCCGCACCTAAATGACTCATCCTGTATATTGATGAGCAAACATTCTCAGTAATTTTGACTTTCTGCATAATTTACTATCATCATTGAGATTCCAAATTGTTTTCAGCTGGTTTATGCAAAGACCTTTTAGAAATAATTTACCTAATAAATCAAAGACGTTTGTTTGTGTTATATCTTTTCCTGCAGGAATATTTTCTTTATACAATGGTAATAAGCTGGTTTTTGGTCTTATATCTCGAGCCTGCAGTCTGCTGGCTATTGGTCCTCCGCTCTCGCCAGATCTGTAGATCATGGGCACCCCATGCCAGTTGTAAACGCCCGGAGCGCCAAGAAGGAGTTCGGTGTCTTTCTGTAAAAAAATTATTGATTTTAAATGGCAACGTAAATAGTAATATTTTCATTATATTAAACAATCAAGTTATTATTTGTTACCAAATGTACGTATAGTAATTGTATTCAGCAATAAATCAAATAATATTTTATATTGAACATTTTGAGTAAATTAATAAAGAAAAAGGTTTCATAAAAACGTGGTCTGTAAACGAATCAATTTCATGCAATTTTATGCTCTTTTGTCTCCAAAGTTGAAACAATTCTTATTATCTGGATACAGTTTAGTTTTTAGATGTATGTATGTATTTTGTGATGTTAATTATTTAATTTTTTTTATTTCTTTGTTTAGTGTTTTTTTTATAGATTTAACATCATTATGTTCACAATAAACTTTTCACGTGTGTTATTTGATTTTTGACAAATTAGATAATTTAACTCTTACTAATAATCTAATGTGATGATTTTTAAAACGAAATATTATTGATATGGATTTAAAATACATAAATTTGAAATGGAATAAATGGAATCGAAGCAAGTTTTAATATTTTAATATTCTCCAAGGCGTGCAGATGGCGTATTAAGGTTTATAACATTTGAAGGGTACATAACACGGGAATAACGATCAAAGTCACATTTTTGGACAAATAGAGATTTTGATGCCATCTTGCAGTAAGCCTTCAAAGCTATATATCTGCATTGTTAAAACCTCGAAAAAGTGATCACAGTCCGTAAAATAAGACTGTAAAATAAGGGTGCCCTTTGGAAAAGCGATCAAAATCCAAACCGGTATAAGTAAAAACGATCAAAATCCACTTGCAAATGTTCGCAACTTATACTGTTAAGGAACGTAATGCAGTACAATAAACAAATTTAAAAAAACATACGTTTTATTTGTGCAAGTGTTATACAGTTTCAAAAATAAAAGTTCAGTTTTCTCAGTTTGCTTAAAATGTGACTTTGGTCGTAATTCCCGTGCACCCTTCATTTGTTAGAGAGAATCCATTCTATTTAGTAGATTATACAGGTGTCCCAAAATTAGACCGACAAACTTTAGGTGGTTATGAAAGATACCAAAACAAGCAATTTTTGTCAATAAACTCATGTCCGGAAATGAGCCGCTTTGGCACTAGATGGAATCACAGGCAGTTGATAAGTACAATTTTTAATTTTATTTTATCTCCAAATAAAAAGCAGGATCATCATGTAAAGCAAGCTGGTACAACATGACACACAATTTTGTTGGATTTGTTGGCAAGGGTAATTGCCGCTTGCACGCGTGTGCAAGCTATTCCGAGAACATTCTAATATTCTAAGGAATAAGAACATATCATGATAACTTTTGAACGGCTGGAGCTATCGCTATGAGAAAAAACACGTAATTTTTAATTTTTACGTACAAAATGTTGGTGTTATCAAAAATTCAATTCCACTTCCGGCGAAACCCCGTAAGCGATGTCAACTTTCTTATTTTAAATGGAACAGCCTGTATATTTTGACGTTTTTGAAAAGGCAATGGAGAGACGAATCCAACGATACCATATGTTCAACTTTAATTTGAAAAGTAAGAAGACAGGCTGCAATAACTTTTCTGCCATTTTCATTATATGTTCCTTAGTTAGCAATAAGGCAATAAACATTTTTAAGGTTAAATAGAATATTCTTAGAATATTCATTGGACCAATCATCCCGTTGAAAACAATGGCAACACTTCGAACAACTACTGTAAATTCTGTAAATAAATCATGTAATAGCAGCCTTTGATTCACTCTAGTGCCAAAGGGGCTCATTTCCGGACATGAGTTTATTGACAAAAATTGCTTGTTTTAGTGTCTTTCATAACCACCTAAAGTTTGTCGGTGTAATTTTGGGACATCCTGTATTATCTATGACTCCGGTCAAAATTAAACATCACAAATTTTTGTAAAATAAAATTAGAAATGTATATTTAAGATATAATTGGCCAAGTTCAATACAATTAAGATATATTTGCAAGCTAATTATCACATCTGTTAGAAACCTATTCCAGCATATGCTGCTCAAGGATTAGGGAAACGTGGAAAACCTAATCAGAATAGTCGGTCGGAAGTCCAATTCAAAGTTAGAAACATTGTAGACTTCATCTCTGAAATGAAATTCCAACGTCCGTAACTGAGATTTGAACCTTAGACCTTGAGATATAATTAATGACGGGAATATACTTTGATTTTTAAATTTATTCCAAGTCCAATTTATCAATTCAACTAACACTTGTGATAATTTACTATTTACAAATCTCCAAGCCAAAATCAGAATCGAAGCTGACATACGCTTATTAAGAATTTTATCGTTTTCAATGATAAAACGATAAATCTACCATTAAACCTGTAGACCTGGCAACCAACACTGCCGTAACACGAACACATTTTTCGTTATATCCTCCTATTATACGGCAGAACGATTAGTCATCACTCATCACACATACAATTCCCCCCCCCCTCTACCTTAAATGCGCCCGCATTTAGAAACGTAACGCTAAGAAAAGACCTCTCATGTCATCATAGCCATTTTCAATGACAAAAAATTGAGGAATTAAGTTGACCCCCGTGTATGCCGATTTAAGGTTGTGTAGGTCAGCTTGTCATTTCATAGAGTTATCTTGTCAGTAGTTCAATACGTTATAAATAAAATAAAAATTAACTTACGTCATATTTGGTGAATTGCGCTGAGAAGCCGGTTTGGCCTTGTGCTAAGTTGTAAGCCTTACTAGAACCAATTGTTTGTACTTGATCACTAGCTAGAAGAAAAAAAACACATATCAACAAAACTGTTTTTCATATAAAGCTTTGATACAGGGCGCATCCTATATATTATTTCGACAAACTTGAAGACTTCAACACAATATTTATTTAAACAGAAGACTATACGGGGTGTCTCCGAAAGGTCTGTACAAAATAATAACACATATTCCTGAGGCCAAAATAGAACAATTTAACCCAACTTACCTCTATTCAAAGTTGCTTCGTTTAAACGCTAGAGGGATAATACAAATTTCCTGAAAAGAAATCGTTTTTTCGAGAAAACTTTATAACGCTTTTCGCGATTGGGACCAAATTTGGTATGTGGATTTGTACTGAAAGAAAGCATTATTTAGCATGTTATTTTCTCTTCTGCCTGTTTTGTAAGTGGGCAAAAAATCATCCACATCTTAAGAAGCTCATACTTTTTTTGTTATTTGATGAATACTTTTGAAACTTTTTTTGCTGGTAGACACATATGTTACCTACATTTCTTGTCTCTTGCTCCGTTTCGTCATTTCTCATAGTTTAGGCAGAAAAAATTAATAACCCTCAACACGAACTAGAAATTTTAATCAAATCAACGAAAAAAATTCACAACAAATGTTCGAATATACCACCTTCTGGATGAATGCAAAGATTAACACGTCGTAAAAATTTGAACTGGACCCCTCTCATCATTTCGACATCGTTTTTTAGAGTGTCTACTGCAGGAATTATGGCAACGCATCCAAAATGCAATAGACACTCTAAGAAACGATGTCGAAATGATGAGAAGAATCCAGTTCAATTTTTTACGACGTGTTAATCTTAGCAATCATGCAGAAGGCGGTATATTCTCGAACATTTGTTG
>JAFFZR010027840.1:0-17936 GCA_018397195.1 Lethrus apterus | reverse complement strand
TAAATCCAGCTTTTCCTCCATATCTCCTGTTAATGTTCCATCTTCTTTTTTGAAATATACAACTTTTGATGACTTATTTCTCTTAATCTCCTGGTAGAAATTTCTCATTTCGTTCTGTACAAACCTCTTCTCTACGTCCTGCATCCTATTCTCCCAGAATTTCCGTTTTTTATCCCGACAAATTCTTCTACATAAATTACTGTTATTTGCTTTAATTTAGAATGTTTACGATTATTATTTTTACTAAATTATAACCACTGACGATCTGAAGTAAATGTGTCATTTATTCAAAAAAATTGTTATGTAAGGTACCAATTTTTTTTCATCACCGTTTAAGTAGTAAGAAGGACGAATCAGACGAAAAAAGTGGGGGTTGTCATTTAAAAAAATTTATGATGACGTCATTGTGCAAAAACAAATGACGTCATTCCAAGAAAAATTAACGTCAGAAGACGGCATTTTAAAAACAAAAATTGACCTGTCCGAGCGATTTTCTTAAAAACATTATAAAACGCTTTTATGAATTTTGTTCCAAACTTTATCACCACACTGTATAAAGATATTTGCTCCTGAGTTCATTTTCAATCGCGATTATCTCAAAACAAATAAAACTAGTTACGTAGTTGTTGCTTTAAGCCCTCGAATTGCAAATAACGTTTTCTAGTTCTGTAATTAATTTTACTTCTCATGTGTATATCTTTTTATTATTATTATTTTTTTTTTAATAGAGCGGGATTAACTAAATATGTAAGTTCCGAACAATCACATTTTTGATGTCAGATTTCCTTCTCAGATATGGCCATCTGTTCGTCATGTAATTTGTAACTGGAAGACGTATTTGAATGCCTTTGCTTTTTTTTTTTTTTTTGATGACGCACAGCGCATTTCTTCATAGAAACATATTTGGTATTAACGTTTTCCTTATCTGGGAACTTTCAATTTGTAATTGTCAAAGAACACAAATATAATTAAATTGACAGTATTGATTTATTCGCCATTTAAAATGAAATATTTTAAAAGAATATGAAGAAAGTTTAATGTTTTCTTTAAAATGTCATTCTTAGTTTATGAATAAATTCGTATAAAGGAAAAATGGCGGGGGGGGGGACAAATCTGTTTAATGTTGGCAATGATTCGCAAGACTAAAATGTACACAAACATAAATATATTTCCAAGTTATACTTATCTTTTATACAGGGTGATTCCTAAAAAACGCCGCAAGCTGTAGTTCTCTTGTTTATTGTCCGATTTCAAAAAACAAAAAACAGAGATAAATGATCGTAAAAATACTACAAGGACGTGTTAATTTTGATTTTTTTCTGCATTAACTTGAATGCGAAGCGATAGTCAAGTTATTTTTTCAAATGGCAATGTATATATTTTTTAATTTAGTATGGTAGAGGATTTTTTTCTGAATCGAGTGATGTATAACAAGTTAATTTTGGTGAAATAATTTGAAGAAAAAATAAATAAAATATTTCCTTAAGTTGGTTTTCCTATAAAATTATCAAGGCGAGCCGTGGAAAACAATCATATCGAAATATTTATTTAAATAACAAAAAAAGTTGAAACAAAAAACGTCTTTATAAGTATTGCTCAAATTGACCCCCACCCTGTTGAATACACAACTCACACCTTCTAGCCACTCCAAAAGTCGCATTCAATATTAAATTAGGCGGAATTGATATAAAGCATTGATAATGCGCTGCCTCAAAATTTCTTCATTTTCTGGACGGATTAGATAAACTTGGTATTGAAGATAGCCCCAAAGCCAAAAATCAAGTGGTGTAAGATCTGGTGAACGTGCCGGCCACCGAACTGATCAATGTGTTCCTATCCACTGTTCACCAAATTTAACGTTTAGCCAATTAACATTTATTCTAGCGTTATGTGGGGTAGCTCCACCTTGTTGAAAAAAAGTCTATTCAGTTCCGCGAGAGGCCATTCATCCAAAAAATCATCATCAATTTCTTCATCCAACAATTGATGATATTTTTCTTGATTTAGAGTGCCATTTAGAAAAACTGGCCCTATCAATCGATCACCCAAAATACCGCACCACATATTCACATTAAATCTTCGTTGAAAATTATTTTCAATGATTACTCTTGGATTTTCCTGGCTCCAACATCGGTGGATATTTCGATTAAAAGTGCCATTGTTACTGAAATTGCATTCATCTGACCAAATAATTTTCCTGTAAAATACCCGATCTTGTTGCATCATGTTTAAATAAAAATTGCAAAATTACTCTCTTCGACCGCGATCATTTTCCTCTAAAGCTTGTACTTTTCGAGGTATGTACGGTTTGAATCTGTGCCTCTTTAGTATTGCTTGTACAGTTCGGTACGATGTGCCAATGTTCCTCGCAATTTCCCTAAGTTCTAGAATTTTCTTGCAAACTAAGAAGAACATCTAATTCGACGTTTTCGCCAAACAGACGTCCTGTACCTTCGGTTTCTTATAAGCTCCATAGTTTCTCAAATTTGCTTCAAGTCTTGAAAATCTACGAGATTCTGGAACTTCTTTGTCCGGAAAGCGATTGCTGTAAACGCGCACCGCTTGACCACTATTTTTATCACATTTGAAATACACTTGCAGCATGTCAGTTAGTTGATTGTTATCCATGTTTTGTTATTTCGCAAAAAATAATAAATTTGAATTATAAAATAAGCTAAAATACGAAAGAAACTACGAAATTGACGCTTATCGCTTTGTGTTCTGATTGTTGTAGTGTTGTGTTTCCACGACACACTTGAGAGTTTTATTGGAAATCCGGCTTAATTTGACGAATATTTTATTTATTTTTTTTGATAAATATTTCACCAAAATTAACTTGTTATACATCACTGGATTCAGAAAAGAATTCTCTATCATAATAAATTTTAAAAAATATGCATCGCCATTTAAAAAAAAAAAAAGAATTGACTATAGCTTCACATTAAAGTGAATGCAGAAAAAAATCAAAATTAACACGTCCTTGTAGTATTTTTACGATCATTTATCTGTGTTTTTTGTTTTTTGAAATCGGACAATAAACAAGAGAGCTACAGCTTGTGGCGTTTTTTTAGGAATCACCCTGTATATTTCCAAGCGAATTTGAATTAAATTTAAATTCTGTAACATTCAAAAGTTTTCCGAAAATGCCTTGGAGAAATATGTTTAATAAAATGTAGCAATTTATTTAAATAGTAATTATTTATTTCATCGTTTATATAATCATATTCCTAGAACGGAAAACATTTGTAGAGATGACTTAAGCAATATTGAACAATTTAAATTTATGTATTCTCAGTTTTATTGAGCAATAAATCTACAGGTATACAGTTAAATACGTACATTCATTAGTTTAAAATAATATTAAATACGTGTCGTAAAAAGTGAGATTCTTAATGAGATTTAAATTTAAGATTACTTGCAATTATGTATATCTACGTATTATGTTACTGGTCGAGTCAATGTATATTATGCTTGCTTCTTGCTTTAAACTGGTTATTATAGTCATTGATTCATATAAATCTTTTCTGGAACCAGTCACAGTATGTATATTTAGCTGATTAAGCTGAAGTGTATATGTGCGTTTTTTTTGTGAAAGAGTAAGAGCTTGTTACTCCAAAAGTCCGCCCATTTTGCTAGAGCACCGTTAATTATATGCCAACGGTGCGCACCGGCACGCACCATCTCTTGACTCGCAATTGAGCCGAACCGGACACAAGTTAGTGTCGTAAAAATGTCCTAAGTCGTAAAAATAGCTAGTGGAAAAAATTTATTAATTAAATGCAGGTGTCTTCTGGCAACGGTTACTGTACAAATTTGAAGTCATATTCGTTATGAACCTTGTATTTAAAATAAAAATAAGAAGTTGAATACATGATTTTAGCCAATATTAATTTTTGTTTGCGTTTCTTTATAAACGTTTAATACATTTAATCGAATATATCTAATTTCATTTTCAGAAAACAAAATTTGAGCAATGTCGGTGGACACGTCACGTGATGTGTCTCTTATTCAAGACGAGGACGTTCTGAGAAAAATGGTAAGTGTATTCCTGTGTCAGCATCTGAAACAATAAACGTAATAAATTATTAAAATATAGAATAGGTTTATTTACCATTAATATAACAACGTAGAACTCATTTAAACATTCTATTTTCTAGATCTCTTATTTTTTTATACCATATTGTTATGTTTTCTCGTCATGTATTTCTGTTTCTTTTCAAAACTAACGTTTCGTATAAAACATACCAGAATTTAATTTGAAATTCGAAAGATTTTACCAATTTTTTTATGACAGAGATTACTAGCTTTTAATAACAAAGAATTGTACACGCAGTGGTGTATTTCTGTTTCTTTTTAAAAGTAATATTTCATAGATTTGAAACACACGTTCGACATTACATTAAACGCTCACCTCCGCAGACTAACGTTAGTTTCTGGGCGATTACCCGTCGTCAGTACGGCTGCTGTGAGCGATCACTGCAAATCGAACCTGTGGTTTTGTCGCCAAAACGGCAGTATTTCATATGAAAAATTTCATATGAAACTCGAAAGATTTTAGCTATTTTTTTTAATAACAAAGAATTGTACACGCAGTGGCTAGAAACTGAAGATTTCGGTCGAAAAAAAGAAATCCGTTCACATATGTATAAGCTGAGAGAAGCTCGCCTTCGCGATTTCTACAACACCGGCGAGGAAACGACCCAAACCAAACAGACTTCAAGCACGATCAGAGAAAGCTCTTCGAAGGGTTGTGACATATCAACGCATGCAGATTCTTTAGCAGACCATAGCTTCCTCAGTTTGAAAAGTAAAGAGATACGCGACTCTGAATCACCCACGAGAGACGTTTCTTACAAAATATCCGGTACGTAGTAAATAATTCCTTAAACTGGGCTAAAAATTTAATTGCGAATAGGTACACCGAGAATGATTGATCAAGGATGGAACGTGATGAGTAGCGAAGAGACGAGTTCAGATGGCAAAACGCACAATACGTCCAGAATTGCCACAACATCGGGTACTCAACCCATAGATGGAGGCGTGTCAAGTTACGCTGCTAAAAGCGAGCAAAAAGGCAGTGTTTTCCACGACGGCGACGATAAAAATTTCACTAAATCCGTTGGTGCTTCGTCGCAAAACGTCATTAAACAAGAGGCGTCTGGTGGTGATGAGAACAGCAAATTTCATTCGAGTTACACGTCAACGAGTTCTTCTTCGAAACATTCATCGGAGCAACGTTTTACTTCAGGTGATGATGACTCAAAATATATAACGAGGTCTAACATCGACGACGTTACTCCCTCCAACTTACAAGATTCAATCGTACGAAAAACTTACACTACCGACGTTCCAAATGACTTTAAAAATCATCCCAGTTACATAGAAGGCAAAACAAAGGTAATAACTGAAACGAAAACCTTACCAGATGGTAGTATTGTAACAACAACTAGATATGAAACTAAAGGTGGAAAAACGACGACTTCGTCAACGTCCAGTTCTTATTCCACTAGTAACAAACAGGTTTCTTCCAGCGAGCAAAAATCATCGATGAGTAGCAACGTCACAAATAAATCACATAGGATTGTTGGTGATTCAAAAACTAACTATGATGATGATAACGTTAGAATTATGAAATATACTGATCAACCAGATGTTGAAACACAGTTGATAAAAACACATAAAGATGATCTCGATCAAAATTTTTCATCGAAGACCTCCACCTCACAATCAGTAAAAGTTATAAATAATCAACAAACAAATTTAAAAAGTATGGATGTGGAAGTAAAAAGGGAGAATTTTGTGGACGATAAAGAAATTACTAGAATCAACGACACGAAACTGCTTGGCAGAGATGTTTTTGACACAAAAATTACTCGTCAAGACATCAAATCTGATGCAATAAATCATGAGGATGTTCCTACACAACAGGAAGTATCCACAAATCAACACGAGACAACAAGAACGACTGTGGTAAAACATGTTGGCACGAAATACGACGATCAAAAAGTAATCAGCGACAATTTCATTAACGTCGAACGCCATGTCGGAGGTTCTTCGATTAAACCGAAAGAAATCGAACCCAAAACGAAAACAATTGAATCGATCGACTTTGAAGTTGAATTTGTGACACCTAAGGATCTAAGCGAACCAAATGAAACGAAATTACACGAAGTGAAACCGAACGAACCTACTAAATTTGAACCGAGCGAACGCCGCGAACCTATCAAACCTGGCAAATCTGAGCTCGATGAGAAAGCTTTGCCAACTGACGGCCAATACGATACTACTTATCGTACCGAATACGTAAACAAACGTATAAGCGTTGAAGTTAGTCCAACACATGATGCCTTCGCTCGATCTTTGCGTGCCGTAAGCCCTGATCGTTTCAGCAGAAGTGGAAGCACTAGAAGTTTACGTACAAATAGCACCAATTCTGTGAGAAACAGTCCAAGCCCTGACAAGCAGACGAAAATGTCTCCTGAACGACACCGACCAACGTCACCGATAAAAAAATCAACTCCTATTAGAAGCAGCCCAGAAAAATATTCTAGTACCGATACAATCACGAAGGTTACCACCGATAAGAAATACACTAATAAGAAAAAGGATGAAATCCTAACAGTTGGTTCAACTGATAGAAAAAGTCCTGATCGCAAAAGTAAAATTGAGGGTATTAATTCAGACACCATAACAAGGAAGAAGAAAACTGATGATAAACGTACGAAATCCGACGTACAGCTAGAAAGTAATTCGCCAATTGGCCATAAAAAAGTTATACCACGTTCCAGAAGTACATCACCCACAAGTATAGCCAGCGATATAGAATTCGTACGTCATAGTACTGAGCAAGTTACCGATCTTGATATCGATGAAACAACTACAAAACAAGAAACAATAAAAACAACAAAATTAACGGAAGAACGACCATCAACGTTAGAAATCACATCGAAAAAAAGCAAAAAAATTACTGAAAGATCGCCGACTTCACCTCTTACCGACATAACGTCAGTAAGAGATGTTACCAAAACAACGGGCACAAAATCAAAAGAGATTATTAAAAGGAGGGAGTCTCCTACTAAAGATGATTTAGATACACCCAGATACTTCCCGAAAGGTGATGAACCTAAAGATAAGGTCTACAAGCGCACAGACACTTACGAGGAAAGATGTCGCCAAATTTTAGGCATAACCGACAAGAAAACTATTGAAAAAAATATTACCGACATTTTGGTGGACAAAAAGACAACAAAATCGCCGGAAAAGAAATCATCACCTGTCACAAGTCCGATAAAAGAGGCTCCCAAAAAAATAAAACACGAAAAAGTTCCAAGTCCAACGAAATTGCAAGAGTCTCCATCTCAGATAAGAAGATCTCCAGAAAAGTCACCAATAATGCGAAAATCTCCAGAAAAGGAACCACAGAAACCAAAAGATGCGATTCAAGAATTTCCATCACAAATTCGAAAATCGCCACAGCGCGAACCTTTGGAACCGTATCCCGAGAAAACAAAACCGACGAAAGATAACCCGTCTGTTAAAGAATTTCCCTCACAAATCCGAAAATCTCCAGTGCGTGAAAACTTGGAACGTGAACCTTTGGAACCATGCGACGAAAAAACCAAACCAGTAAAACAAGGTCCAAGTATTCGAGAATTTCCATCCCAAATAAAGAAAGTGCCTGAACGCGAGGCGTTAGAACCGTATCCTGAAAAATCAAAGCCAACTAAAGAGGCACCATCGGTTCAAGAATTTCCATCACAGATTCGAAAGTCTCCTCAGCGTGAACCATTAGAACCGTATCCTGAAAAATCAAAACCAACTAAAGATACACTATCTGTGAAAGAATTTCCATCACAAATTCGAAGGTCTCCTCAACGAGAACCTTCAGAACCGTATCCTGAAAAATCAAAGCCAACTAAAGATACACCATCGGTTCATGAATTTCCATCACAGATTCGAAGGTCACCTCAGTGTGAACCTTCAGAACCCCATCCTGAAAAATCAAAGCCAACTAAAGATACACTATCGGTGAAAGAATTTCCATCGCAAATTCGTAGATCACCTCAGCGTGAGCCTTCAGAACCGTATCCTGAAAAATCAAAGCCAACTAAAGATACACTATCTGTGAAAGAATTTCCATCACAAATTCGAAGGTCTCCTCAACGAGAACCTTCAGAACCGTATCCTGAAAAATCGAAGCCAACTAAAGATACACTATCGGTGAAAGAATTTCCATCGCAAATTCGAAGATCACCTCAGCGTGAACCTTCAGAACCGTATCCTGAAAAATCAAAGCCAACTAAAGATATACTATCTGTGAAAGAATTTCCATCACAAATTCGAAAGTCTCCTCAACGAGAACCTTCAGAACCGTATCCTGAAAAATCAAAGCCAACTAAAGATACACCATCGGTTCATGAATTTCCATCACAAATTCGAAGATCTGCCCAGCGTGAGCCTATAGAATCGTATCCTGAAAAACCTAAACCAACAAAGGAGGTTCCAAGTGTTGAAGAATTTCCTTCGCAATTTAAAAAATCACCAGAAGGCGAATCTTTAGAATCATATCTTGAAAAACCAAAGCCTGTAAAAATTGCGCCATCCGTTCGCGAATTTCCATCTCAAATTCGCAAATCTCCCGATAGGATTTCTTTGGATAACTTGCCTGAAACGATAAAATCTCGAGTTTCGCTCGACGATATACCCAAGCCTAAAATCGATGACATTCAACTGCCTAAAAAATCAGATAAACCAAATAAAACGGACATGTTTATTGCAAATGAAAAGTTCGATACCGATATAACTATCACAAAATATAAAGATGATTCGGTGAAAACTACACCATCAAAATCACCAAGTAAAAGAATAGAACTGTTTATCAATAAAGAACGAGTCGATACTGACAACAAAGTTACGAAATACGACAGTGAAGTCTCTTCCATTAAAAAACGCAAGCATGTTAGGAAGGAAATCGAAGTTGATGATTCTGAAACCACCAGTGAAGAAGAAATCTGTGATGACGAAGAGGATATGACTGAAACGGTGGAGGAAATTGGAAGTAGTAAAGAGTTGCGACAAAAATTCACATCTAAATTCGAAAAGTCCACCGAGAGGGAATCTTCGGAGAAGGTAGTAAATGACGTAACTAAAATAGAAGATGTGTCTTCTCAAATTAAAGAAGCTCCTCAAAAAGAACCCCTGAAACAATCGATTGACAAATCAAAACATACAAAAAAGACAACAAAAGAATTTCCAACCGACGTCAAGAAATCTCCAGAAAAAGAGTCATTGCAACCGAGCAAAGTGCAAGAGATTCCTTCAAAGATCAAAAAATCCCCACGTCGTGAAAAAGAAGAGGAACTCATTTCAGTTACTAACATCACCTCATTAGAAAGCCGTCTACCGGTAGATGAGCAAATTGTTACGAAGAAATTTATTAAAACTTTGTGTCAAGATGAAGAAATTGAAAGAAAGGTTAGTCAAAAAACTCAAATCGTGGAAGATGAACGTATAAATAAAACTGTTAAAAAAGATTTGTCTGCTAGAAAACCGAGTGATAAATCACCCAATAGGAAGAAACAAACAGATATTCTTATTAAAAAGGAACGTAATGACACAGATGTAACATCAAAAATTAGAACGAAAACACGTCCTCTCAGCCCAGTAAAGAAAATACCAGATCATCAGTCATCAGATAGTTTGGGTATCAAACGTACAACAGTTACCAAAAATGTTGGCGAATTCGTAGACGAAACAGAATACAGAGACCAATATTGCAAAACGACTAAAATAAAATATATACCGAAAACCGCGACGAATAAAATAACTAGTACCACCATTCGAAAGCAACCAACGAAACAAACGGCTGTATATAATGTTGGAAATGTAAACAACACCGAAGAAGATAACTCGATTGTCATAAAAACATTTAAGATTGTCCAAAATGGTGAGACATCTAAAACCAATCAAGGGAAATCAAAACCTAAGGAAACACCGAAGAAACAAGACGTTAAGAAACTACCTTCTTTGACAAAAAGACCAGTCTCGCCAATGAAAAAAACTGAGGAGAAATTAAAACAAAATAAAATTGTGGAAAGCGATATACAAAATAAACGAACCATTTCGAAGACAGTTGAATTAAAGCAAGTGAAACCCATGACGAAAACGGTCCAGAAAATCGAAATACAACCAACTAGAAGACACGTGGTGTCGACTATCATAAATATAAAACCCAAACATAAACCAGAATCTGTCGCTGGCAAACCAACCGAAAAAACAACTTATTCTCAAACGGTCACAACTACAAAAACTACTAAAATCAGTCCCAAAATAACTATAACTTCAAAGACAAAATCCAAAGCGAAGCCCATTCAGAATGGTCACGTAAGTGACGAAGATACTGAATCAGAAACGGAAGAAGAAACTAAAACTCATAAAATCAATCGTACCAAAAGTCCAAGCAAAACACCTGTTCGTGGTATACCCAGATCGGAAATAACTTCCCATCCAAAATCCAACGAACCCATAAAGAAATGCATAACGACCAAATCGATTTTAATTGAAAATGCGGTAGCTGACGAAAGAGAAATAATTGTCGACTTAAAAAGATCGAAATCTTCACGTGAAGGAACTCCTGATCGCATATGTCCGTTCCCTGTGACGACCAATGAAGATTCAGGGATTCCACGATACCCCGACCACATAACAGAACCAGAAGATGTTTCACATTTAAAACCTAAACGGATATCAGACGTTCCTTTAACTGAATCAGAAAACGTTGTAGAATTCAACAGAATAACCGAGATAACCGACGATAAAAATAAGAAGACTAGAACTGTGACCGAAATCGATCGAGTTCAAGAAACTGATGAGTGTTTACTTAGCGTCAATGAAAAAGTCAACAAATTTTTAAATACCGCCGAACAACTGGTTAAACCAAAAGAGAACGTAAAATCGCAACCACAAGATGAACAAACGTTCCTCAACGTTTCCGATAAAGTAAATAAATTTGTTACCACCGCTGAACACATGACAACTCGTCGCTCTAAAAGTCCCAAAAACATCGACACTAATGTTGACGAAAACGACGAATCTCTACTTAGCGTTTCAGAAAAAGTTTCTCATTTCATTTCGACCGCTGAAAAAATTAAGCAAACACCTAAAATGAAAGAAGGAATTGTGCCTAAAGTACCAAGACCGGATCTCACCGAAGTGGATGAAAATATTCGATCAGATGAGTGTTTATTAAGCGTGTCGGATAAAGTCACCAAATTTATTACAACAGCTGATAAATTAACCACAACAGATTATAAGAAACCAAGCAAGCCGGAATCTAAGTCAAGGTCATTGTCTCCTAAAAAGGAAAGCGTGGATTCCGACATTCATACTGAATGTACTGTTATAGAGAGCGAAGAACAAATGTATACTAGACGTAGTGTATCGCCTGAGAAGTCACCAATTCGAAAATCAGTAACACCAACCAGAAAACCTCATGAAACTTCACCAGCTCCAGTTGAATCTTCAAATTACCGTACGCCTGAACGTAGACCATCAGATTTGACCAAGAAAACTGATATAACTAAAACATCGAAGAGTTCTTCCATAGACACAACGCCTAAATCAAGTAGGAGACCTTCACATGATGAGCCCAAGACAATTTTAAGCCCAACCGGAAGGCTTAGAAGCACGGAAACGATAAAAAAGGCCAAAGCGTTGTTCGAAAATATTAATAAAGAGCAAGAAATACTCAAACAACGCGATATATTAAGTAGACCATCAGTCTTCGAAGGTCGGAAAAAAACTGAAATTGATAAAACCAAAGACGTACGCACAAAATTGACGTACGAGGAACATTCAACATCGAGACCGAAGTCGCGTGAAGTTTTACCAGGCAAGAAGTACAGCAAAATACGCGATGATGAACAACCAATTTCACAGAGATGTCGACCAAAATCGCGAGATTCTTCGCCCGACGAAGACGTGCCGCATTACATGACAGCAATAGAACGTCACCAACATTATGGTTCTGCTGGAAAAACAATAGATGAATTATCCGTTACAAAACCAAGAGATGTATCACCTGACGAAGGTGATATTCCCCATTACATGACACCTTTGGATCGTAACCAGCACGAGTCAATTACAACGGAAACGGAAAAAATCTTCGATGTACATATGGATCGACACCAACACGAAGGTGATATTCCCCATTACATGACACCTTTGGATCGTAACCAGCACGAGTCAATTACAACGGAAACGGAAAAAATTTTCGATGTACATATGGATCGACACCAACACGAAGGTGATATTCCCCATTACATGACACCTTTGGATCGTAACCAGCACGAGTCAATTACAACGGAAACGGAAAAAATTTCCGATGTACACATGGATCGACACCAACACGAAGGTGATATTCCCCATTACATGACACCTTTGGATCGTCACCAGCACGATTCAATTACAACGGAAACGGAAACATTTTCCGATGTACACATGGATCGACACCAACGCGATTCGATTACAATTAAAACAGAAAAAGGCATTTCTAGAGCTAGACCTAGATCACGAGATTCGACACCTGAAGGCGAAATGCCTCACTACATGACATCTTTGGATCGACAGTCTCAACCGGTCAAAATAGTTTCCAAAGATGAGAACACTTATCGTAGATCTCGACCAAGATCACGTGATTCCAGTACTGAAAGTGACGTTCCGCATTACATGACACCTCTAGATCGTTCAGTACACCATGAAGAACGAACAACGTCCAAAACATATTCTGTTGAAAAAGCTACCGACAAATCTACCTTGAGGTCGCGAGAATCTACACCAAATCGGGATTTACCTCATTATATGACGCCGCTCGATAAGACATTAAGAGAGAAAAGTCCTCATGTCGATAATGTTAAACATCTGGAGAAAACTACTAGTTCGTCCCAGTACGATAATGTTGAAGTAAAAACGACCAAATTTGGAGTCACTCTGAGAAGAACCGATTCCGGAAGAGTCATCACATCAAATCGAAGAAAGAGCAGTACTGTGTCTGTGGATAAAGAAATTAGTGAATCGGAAGTGGAGGAAATCTTTGACCTTGAATACTTGGAGAAACTAGTAAGTTTATGATTTCAACAAAAAATCCTTAATTGATTATTTTTTTATGTATTAATCGTATATTAATTTCAGTTGGAAACTATCGTTGGTTACGATATTCGAAGAAAAATCCGTGCCCAAATACGTATCATCAAACGACTGATCGAAGAAAAAAAATTGGAAGAGGTAATCAAAAAAACAACTAAGTCTACCTCGCCTGCAAGGAGCGTACCTAAACGCAAAGAAAAAACCCCAGATAGAACGTCGAAAACCATGGAACGCCAAACTACCTACACTAAAACCAACATCGATGCTAAACCCAATAAACTGTACCAACAAACCGAATGGGAGCAAGAAGGAACAGTACAAGAAAGAACTGAATACAAAAGTTCCTATAAGTATAACGAGAAGCGTACAACTTCAGAACGTATAAACGAAAGACGTAGCCCAAGTTACGACAAGAAACCCATTCGCGCTAAAACTCCTGTAAAAGACAAATCTGCGAGTCCAGAAAGGAAAGTATCCAAACCAGAAACAACGACGGTTTTTCACACCGAACTCAAAAAAATTAAACCAGTTGCAAAATCCGTAGTAAGCGACAAACCCGAGTGGGTTACACAAAGAACATTAAGAAAAGTGAGCGAAACTAGCGCGCCAATTAGAAAAGTAGGGACAAAAACGACCAAAAAGGAAACCAGGACGTCGAGCCCAGCGAAAGAAATTAAGCACACAGATGTGATTACTTCGAGTTATGGAGTTGGACCGATGGACGAGAACGGAACTCCGTTGTTTGGATTAAAGGCTTTGAGGGCGCAAAACAAATCTGAGAAAACTAAAGGTAAGTATCGAAGCATTAATGATTGTTTAAATTGTTTTATTTAGTTCAAGGTACAGTCATTCGAAGCCACTACTATGCAGAAAACGGAGAAGAACCTGTTGGCGAAATAAGCGTGACGAATTATTCGACAGATCCTAAAGATTTGTGCGGGGAAGAACTATCGAAAGATGGAGGAATTTCATCGGTAACAACGACACAAAAATTTGGGTATAAAGGCACACCATCATTGAAAAGCATAAAGGATACTAAAAAGGTATCACAAACCGCTGAATATCTTCACAGCGGAGATGATAATTTCTTCACTTTTTAATTTGAGTTTAAATTAATGTGGTATTCGCTTTCTCTTTCTATTAGCCTACTGTTCCTCAATTTTAACGTATTGTCTTTAACAATCTTCAGCTTCAGCTAAACTTTAACTTATGACTTTACTTTTAGACGAACGAAGAGGATATTCTAAGGAAAACGAAGACTAGTAAAGTGAGTCGTCGAGGATCAGTCAAAGAAATTTCTCAAAAATTCATCGAAAATGCCGGTACGATACATCTTTTAAAATAAAAGGTCAAGTTAAAAACACAATTTCGTTTGCAGTCGAAACTTTGAAGAGTGAAAGGCAGTCGTCCTACCCGAAGGCAGGATTGATTTTGCGCACTTCTAGCTTCAAAGATACGGAAAGCAGCGGTACGGGAAGCAGCAGAGAGGGATCTCCAGGTACGTACAAGCTCAGATTAAGTAATCGTTGCTTTACAAAATTGAATTTTTCAGGCATGCAGGAAATTTTGAAAACGGTTACCACGACAAAATCATCAACTACGAGCAGTGGAAAAGGTGACACGTTCCTAAGCAACAAAACAAAAGTCACCGATGTTCAAGATGTAATTACTAGAATGAAGAACGAAGGTAGGGGATTATTTATTTTGCATATAAATATTTTGATAAAATTATTAAAATGCGTATTTACAACCTGTTCAATCTCTCCTTCAATTTTCTGACTTCTGTTCCAATTTCTTCTCCATCACCTTCAGTGTCCCTCATCCCTGTCCTTATTCGGTATACCCACTCATCTTACCCTTCTCAATGAAATCAACAGCTTTCATGTTCCTCACCCATTAATATTTATTTGTCTGCACCTTGTTCCCTCGCTCGAATCTCATTATTACTTTTTCTTCTTCTTTTCCACCATGATAGAAATTTGCGTTATATCTTCCTGCTCACATAACTATTTCCATTCTGTTCTTTTCTTTGATCTGTCACATCACAATTTTACCTCATCTTCTCGAGTTACTATGGGGAAACTATGAAGTACAACCTTTTTCCAGAGTACTTCTGGCGTCACCATTTTTACATACATTAGTTCTTTTGGCCTTTATCTTCTTAACTTGCCATATCATAAACAATTTATTTAATTTTCCTTTTCCCTTCTTCTTAATTTTCTTTCCAATTAGTATTTATCCCTTACCCGCCCACCTTAATGCATCTTTTTATATTCCTTCCTTTCAGCTCAGCTTATCACAGCAGTCTGTTCAGTGTTCTCATCGACTCTCTCTTTTTTCAGCCAGCAAATATTTCGCATTTCCGCGTCTCTTTGCCATTATCCTTTACTCCTTCAGGATCGTCTCTCTATATGCCCTACCTTTCTTCCACTCGCACATATTTTCTTATACAGTATGTCCCCGGATGGACCTAATACTTGTAAACTTCCTTATTTCGCATTTTAGGAAGAAAAGTCATTCTTCATAAAAAGTTTTGCTCCATCTAGCAAGTCCTCAGCCACTATCAAAATTTCGAAATAACATACAGGCTGGTTAGAAAACGAGACAACGTGAAATTTCGTTAAGAATAAAGTACCTTTTATGTGAAAGGAAAGTATAAGTATTACTGGGAAAAGATGTTTGAAATTTCAAAAGAAGCTCACATATCTAATCTGAACGTTGCATCTCAAAGTTTTTTTATCTTTATTAAGATAAATAAGTAGGTAATAGGTATAAATTTTGCCAACGTGGTTATCGCAGTTGTCTAATGAAAACAAATGCAACTGAGAATTTACTCAAATGATTGATTTCATGTCAACTAATTGTTAGTCAATGTTTGAATTATGTTGTCTCTAGAGCAAAGAATTTATTTAGTGAAATGCTACGGCATCGGTGAAGTATTCAGATTAGATATGTGAGCTTCTTTTGAAATTTCAAACATCTTTTCCCAGTAATACTTATAATTTCCTTTCAAATAAAAGGGTACTTTATTCTTAACCAAATTTTACGTTGTCTCGTTTTCTAACCAGCCTGTATGTTATTTTGATAGTGGCTGAGGACTTGCTAGATGGAGCAAAACATTTTATGAAGAATGACTTTTCTTCCTAAAATGCGAAATAAGGAACTTTACAAGTATAGTTAGATCCATCCGGGGACACAATGTGTATTTTATAATTATCGTTTGATAGGGTTAAGAAGGTTGGATTAGATTTTGTGTATAGATTATTCATTAACCTAAACTTTTCCATGGGATTACCTTCCATTTGAGAAAGCGGTTCAGATACTCCTAAATTTCAATCTATTCTTTGCAACACTTCTTCTTCTTTCTGTATCCTTTCGCCCCTCGTTCTCTTATTCTATCGCTCCATTTTTTCGGCATTCCTCTTTACCTCTTTCCGCTCCTTCCGGAGTCTGTTACTTTTCTTACTATTGTGTTCTCCTTCATTTTAGTATGCTGTTGCCTTCTTTGCAACACAACCAATTTATTTCCTAAATCTTACCGCAACTTCAGTTTCCTGTTCAATCTTTTGCCATTTCCCTTTTTCTCCACTTTAAAATTTTCATTTGTTTTCCATATCTTTATTATTATTATTATTATTACTACAGTTAGGTACATACAGTGAAACTCCCCTAACTCGAACTTCTTTAACTCGAAATATTCTATAAGTCGAATATTTTTCTCGAACAATAAGGTTTTAAGCAATTTTATATAGCATTTTTATCCTTTAACTCGAATTTCTGTTTCTCGAATTTTTCTATTACTCGAATTAATATTTTACGCGTAGGCAAACATAACTCGAATATTATTTCGGGAATTCACCAATTTGCGGCGAGACAGACAGAAACGTTCGTCGGCGGCTGCTGGAATCGTAGTAAGGTGATAAGTAGTGATGTAAAAATATCAAAGCGAAATTTAAAGTGTTTAACCCTGAATGAAAAATTAAAATTAATTGCGGAGGTGGAGAAGGGCGAAAAGAAAAAGAAAGATATTGCGGAACAATTTGGGATTCCCTCTAACACATTATCGACCATTTTAAAAAACAAAGACAAACTTTTAGAAAAAAAGGTGCTTTTAACAGTAAACGAAAAAGACATTGTGACTTGCGTCAACAATGATATTGATGAAGCAATGCTTAAGTGGGTCATTATCGCACGTGACAAAAGTCTTCCTCTTTCAGGAACTCTAATTAGAGAAAAAGCTAAAGAATTTGCCGCTGCTTTAGGACGATACGATTTTTCAGCTAGAATAGGATGGCTAGATAAGTTTAAGAACAGGCATAATATCGTTCAAATGTCACTGTGTGGTGAAAGTGCTTCTGCAGATTTGCAATGTAGTGAGGAATGGTAAAAAAATGTTTTGCCCACTTTATTCAGCCAATACGATAAAAATGACATTTTTAATTCAGATGAGACGGGACTTTTCTTTAAATGTTTGCCCAACAAAACACTTGCGTTTAAAGGACAAAAATGCGTTGGTGGCAAAAACAGCAAGGAGAGAATTACAGTTATGGTTGGGAGTAACATGAGTGGTTCCGAAAAGTTGAAATTGCTTATTATTGGCAAGTCGAAAAATCCACGTTGTTTTAAGGGCATAAAATCTCTTGAAGTGGATTACAAATACAACAAAAAAGCGTGGATGACAATCACATTTGACCAAGCGTTTTCTGCTATCGAAAACCTTAAAAATTTTGTTTCGTCCAGAGAACATGTTCCATACGCAATACATGGTTCCTTAAATTTAGTGGAAGATTTTA
>JAFFZR010027839.1:0-17969 GCA_018397195.1 Lethrus apterus | reverse complement strand
TTTTCTAGTATTTGTTCGCACACTTTCATTATGGTGCTTAATAATGTTAAGCCTCTATAATTGTCGCAGTCCTTGTTGTCTCCTTTTTTAAATATTGGCACTATCGAACCTAGTCCCCATTCAGTTGATATCCTTTCCTCTCTTCATGCTTTATTATAAATTTCTAGCAATAGTAGAGTTCCACTTTGTCCAATATTTTTTTAGCATTTCAGCAGTGATTTTATCTTGGCCTGGAGATTTTCCATTTTTTAGTCGTGTTATGGCTTCTTTTAAATGTTCATATGTGATATTGTCGTCTTGTGTATTCTCTAGCGTATTATTATTACCTCTATAAATTTCATCCTCATCTGAGTTTATAACATTATTCGCCGCTAAAAGACTCTGAAAATGTTCCTTTCATCGCTGCATAATGTCTTTTTCCTCTATAAGTAACTTCCCAGTTGTGCTTTTTATTGCAATTGTGTCTGCACTTTTGTCTCTCCTTAAATTTTTCAGTAATTTGTAAAATACTTTTTTATTTCCTTTGCTGTCTTTTTCAAGTTTATTCCCGAAATCACTCCATGCTTGTTGCTTAGCTTTTACTATTAAATTTTTGACCTTTCTTCTTTGTTCTTTATATAGCTTTCTTTTTTAATTTCACTTCTTTTTTAATTTCGTCTGTCCACCACGTTGTTTGCTTTTTGTTAGTGCTTGTTCTTACAGTTCCACATATTGTTCCTGCCGATTCTATAATAATGTGCTCAAAAATCTTCCATTGTTCTGTTAATATATAAAAATAAAGTTAATTAGTTAAAAAAAAAATAAATAAATGAAACAAATATAAATAATGCAGCAAAGGAATAAAAGCAAAATTATAAAAAAAAGTGTGAGCAACATACGATCCTTAATCCCTCGATCTCTCCAGATTAATATTATCCACATTAAAGTAGAAAGGGTACAATTATACGTTAAGCATCGTTCGATCATGATTTTAAAACATAATTAATGTATAAACTTGAATCAATATTCAAAAACTGAAAAATGTATAAATAAACTTCTTGATATAATCGTTGCATTATAATCACAACTCGTTCGTTCACTGTAATTTAACACCTGTGTAGAAAGGTAACTTAACCACATTCTTTTTAAACTCTCTTCAGACGTATACGTATATATACAATCTTATATAAATTATGAGATGTAACTAATAGATATACAATATAATATTAATGAATTTTTGTTTTTATCTAGCACTATGTATTGAGACTATTGTACTCGCTTTATTAGTTTTATTTATATTAGTTAATATATAAAATAAATTTTAAATAAAAATAGTATTGTTCTTAATAATATTTATAATAATTAAATCAAAAATTAATTTAAAATAATTATTATTAATGTTGATTAATAGTCACCCTTTTTGCCTGAGGTTTTAGTCAAAATTTAAATCAAGTTTCTTATTATTATAACAATGTAACATTTTTTACAACATAATGTTAAACGCAATTGAAAATTAAAGATGCACACTGTACAATTTGAAATAATCATAAGAAAACCTTGCTTAAATGTCGTTTAATTGTACTTATTTGCATGTAATATTTTTACAAATAATCAGCACATTACGTAATAATTTCGGAATTTTTATCTTTAATGTACTCTTAGATACAAACGTTGCTATGGTTTAAATAACTAATTAAAATTTTGAAATCTACATGTTTATATTATTTGGAAACACATCCAAAACATTATGTGAAGATAATATTAAATTGTTCAACAACGTCATTAAAACAATAACGTCATCACGATTGTTATATATTTGAAGAGGCCGTAAATATGATTAAACAATGAAACAATAAAATTGTCAATACCTTAGATATAAAATTTGACATACAGATAATTATATAAATGAAAATATTGAATTATTTTAAGATTTAAAATCTGTGTACTTAAAACTCGCTTGATAATCATTGATTCTGAAAGTTTCATTAACAATATAAATTGAAGTATTGATCTTCACTAAACGAAATGTAAAATTATTCTAAAATTTTTTGATTAAACAGTTTTTCCTTCATACAAGAGCCACTTTGAATTAATTAAAATTTAAATTCTATTTTTCAGTTTACAAACATGTAGAGACTGATTACTTAAAATATCTAAAAAACCGAAAATTTTGAAATTTGTGGCATTTTTCTGATGAAATCGTTGCCATATTTGCCAAGAGAAGAATAAGCTTTAAATGATGTAACATATGACCTGTGTTGCTAAAGATGACACTTGCGCACAAAAACCGTTTAAGAAAATAAAGATATTTACTGTTTGAATAGGTTAGTTTTGTTGTCCATGTTTATATCGAGTAAACTAACAACGATAGAAACAAAAACAGAATTGGTGGGCACAGAAACGGGGTCAAATGGCACACTATCTTTTATCACGCATAACAATTTATTGATTTGTTGTTCAGATGTTTAACATTATTATTCAATCAATCAGAAATTTCTCTGGTATGCTTCTGCATTCGTGAATTGACCTTAAATTCTAAGATTATTTTTCATAATGTTGTCCCAAATGTAGTATTCCCAAATTCATTTTCTATATGGTTCATAAAGCATGATGATTTTGATAATAATTTGAGCACAAGTTTATTCATGAAAAAAGTCGTTCTAATACATCCTTCAAGATAATAGAAAACATCGTCGGTTTATTACTTTACAAAGAGTTTTATGGCAAACTTTAATTCCTGTCATTAAATTATATGCAAAAGAAGCTTTTTTTAAAAATGTATTTATATAGATTTATAAATATGTATATTTATAAATTTGAAGTGTCGTACAAAAATTACCTTAAACTACTGAGAAGACGGAGAATCGAATTTGATAGAAACCATAATTGGTTGTCCTCAAGGAAGGATACGTTAACCCTTACTAATTTGTTATATTTATACAAGATCATCAGCATTCCCTGACACTAGTAATAAAATCATTGCTGGCGATACACGCTTGCTAACTGTAGAACACCCCACTGGAACATTGTTAGGAGGAAGTAATTAAGGAATTAATTGATAACTAAGATTCTAAATCTTATTGGTCTTTGAGTAAGACGTCATCAAAAGATCTAGTATGAATTAGGTTGGGTTGTATTTTCATTGCATTTTCTAAAATTTATTAATTTCGATTCTGCATACGTAATGTATCAAACAAAAAAAAATTATTATTACTTTAAATTGAATTTTCGATTTTTTCATTTAATGTAAATATGAAAATTATGAAATAAAATTCTAAACAAAAACTTATTTAAACAGAAAATACAAAATTAATTAATAATTTTAAATTTCCTTTTCATTTTGAGATTACAATATGAAAAAAAAAGTAGAGGAAAAGAAGTGGTAGTGGGAATAGGAAATACTTGAAAAAGGATGAAAGAAATTAAAAGCAACCTTTCTAAATAAAGTAGAGGAAGTGTGTGACTAAGGCGACCAGAAAAAGGGAACACGATAGTGGAACAAGATAATGAAGAAATGAAGAAACAAAAGACATCAATGGAAAGAAAAATAAAAAAGAGGAAAACTGGAACTGAGTACGTGAGAAGAAGGAATGAACCTAAACAACCAGTTAAACGAGGAAAAATGCTACCTTTGCTTGTAGAGAGAATCACTTGCTTAAAAAAAAATGATAAATTTGCATCGTAATATTTTATGAAAGAAAAAACAGAAAATACATTTTCGTTAAGTTTATCTTACAAGCAGTTTGATTTTCTTTACACTATGTTTTTTGCTCTGTGAAATGCTGCTTTTTTTGCTGGGCTTCTAACTAGGTTGCTTTAGGTTTTGGGGTGTGTATTTTGTGTATACCTACTGTTTTCCTTAATTAAGTCACATACATTCGACTTTCTTTAAAATATTGATTTTGTTGTGTTTTCCTATCAAAATGTTCTTTTTGTGTTTAATTTAATACTATGTATATTTCTTATATATACAATAAATATATTAATCTGTTTAATTATTATTTTTCATGTGTAATAATGTGTTTTTATATATTTAATAATGTCATACACCGAATATCGTCGTGTCGTATGTAACAACATAAATTTAATAATAAATTAATTTGGTGGCACAATCTAGGTTTTTGCCGAGATGCAATATTTAATCTGCTTCGCCGCCGCGTCATCGGAAAGATTTATGTACGTAAAGAAAACAATAAAACTTTAACCAAAAATTGAAACTAAACTTTATAACAGCGGCACCTATTTTAAAACTAAAATAAACATAATTACCGCTGCAACGTAGTCAAAGCATAATTTATAAACACGCTATATAGGAATCAATGCCAATAGAAAGATTTATTTTTCAAATGGTTATCTGTATATCCGACATTTGAATTTACGTTTTATCACCTTATGAAAATAAGAACGAATGTTCAAATAAAAGCTTCATTAAAAATAATACGATAATTTTCTTGACTGGTACATCCAGGTATTCTTCTTCTTAGCAATATTGGTTTTACAGAAAAATGTTTTAGATAAAAGTTACATGGTTTTGAAAACTGTTTTCGCTCTACAGGTTGTTTCTTGTTTCGTTATTGCTTGGCAACATTTACCGTTACCGCATTATAATAATAATAATAATTTATTCAAAACCCAACAAGAAACCAATTACAAGGAAAGCATATATAAAACTAATAGTAACATGAGAAAAAATATATATATAAAATTGCAAAAACAACAAAAATATAACTACACAATATTCAATAATCAAATAAAAAAACTGAAACACATCGTGAAAAAGAAAAGGAATTCATGAAAAATACTTATGGATTACTATTCTAAATTTACTAAAAATTCACTCAAGGAGACTGAAAAAATATCAATTATAACATCCGCATTAATAATGTCGAATTTTAATTTAATTAAGTGAATTGTAATTATTTGTATTTAAGTAATCTAGAATTTAGACATGGAACATGAAAGTTAATTAAAGTGGTTTAAAATTATCTAGTAAGTATCGATAATTGTTTCGTCATTTTACCATTATTTCGTCACATTTTTAACCAAATTGCTCACGTTAATCATTTCCTATTATTTAATTGTTCATTGTTAACAGCGGAATAAAAATCAACAATATATGGAAATGTATTAACATTCAGTACCCTTATAATTAATGAAAGAGAATGGAATTCTGAATAAGATGTAATGTAAAAATAAACTGTTGTGGCCTTTTGAAAATGGCGCAAATTGGTACCTTATAGCAATCCTGTTAACGTACTAAATAAGCGTATCAATAAGCTTCCAAAAAGGCTTATAATCCTTATTCCCATTGCATTAGAAAGAAACATTAATTTCTTCCAGTAATTTAGCTTAATTTGTTTGTCGCTATTTTTAAATTTGAGATTGGCATATTTACTTTAGAGATTTTAGAGAAATTTTTCCCTTAATACTTACAGCGAACGCAGGAATAATTTATAATAAATTTAAATCGATTGCGGCTGCAACCCAAGAGATAAAAAATAAAATAAAACTAAAGTCTGCAAACAGGCAAGGGCCTGTCACTCTTGTAAGATGTAAATGTAGACTTTGATAGAGGAATTGCAACTGAAAACGAAACTCAATTGGTAGAAGAAAATAGAATAAAGAATAACAACAAATAATTTATATTAAAACATAAAAAGGGTAACGTTTTAATTAAAGGTTTAAAAAATAAGCAAAAAAAAATGAAAGAACTTTCAGTGTTTTCAAGCATTTTCTCTTATAGGGAAGAAATAAAGATGGCAACTTTTTCCCATAGGTTACGCACATAAAGATTTTTTCTTAAATGTTTGTAAACATGAAATTCTAACAAATTAAAAATCTTCAAGGAGTTACATTTCTTTTGTTGTACACTTCTATCAGTAGAAAACGATATACAAAACATGAATTGCGAATCTACATTTCAAGGAAATTCAAATTGCTATCTAAGGTTAGTTTTCTAATGTAATAATTATCGTCGATTGTGTGAGTATAATATTTTGATATTAATCCTGATACGCCAAAATATCATAATTATTAATTATTATTCACAGATAATATTGAGAGAAGAGAGAGGGGGCTGAATATATATTGCTTACATGCTGTGCGGTAGTCAGTTAGAACACAATTTCTAAAAAGTTGAACGTTTCATTTAAGACGTGTCGTGAGAAAACTTGGAAATTATTGCACCGTACAAATAAGGTAATATACATTTTCTGTGAAGGAAAAAACTGTTTATATGGAATATGGGAATTACCGTATATGACATAAACAGAAATATCTACAATAACCAATTTGTTTACTTGTGTTGTATTGAATACAGAAACATTCCGCAAAACTCAACTTTGAGTTAATTTCATCGTGTTTTAGTTTTTGAATTTTGGCGCTCATTAAATTCCCGCATCTCCAAATTCTCCAATAACGTGGTGGTATTTGTGTCACGTGACCCCATCAGGATTATAAAAGTACTGGCGACGCTCGCTTCGACCTCTTTTCCACAGTAACTAAGTACAAGTATAGTGTTAGTGCCCAACGAGGTTCAGAATGCCTGAAACAATATTAACAAACGGTTATACCAATGGTCACATGTCGTATGATATGGAAGATGGGTCAAATTTTCTTTTCACGTCGGAATCTGTGGGTGAAGGACATCCAGGTAAAATATTTTATTTAAAATGAACACAAATGGCGGAGATTTAGCATGGCGCCTATCATATTAAACCGCCTTATATAAAATAAGCTGTATCATGTTACACGTTATGCATTAATAATTAAACAAGGTTATATCACAAATAACATTAAAAATAATTAATCTAAAAGTCGTTATGTTAAATTTTAGTAATTTCGTAAACCACGTGCTTCATTAATGCATTTAAAAGATTTTTTAAATATATTTCCGTACGTTACAATCATTGCTTGCATCAGTTTCATCATTCCAGAATGTGGATCATATTATAAATAAAATGATATTCAAATTTCAGATAAAATGTGTGATCAAATAAGTGATGCAATCTTAGATGCTCATTTACAACAAGATCCTGATGCAAAAGTAGCTTGTGGTGAGTTTTGCCTTTACGGTGATTGTTAAATTACTTAAACCAAATCCTATTATAGAAACCGTAACAAAAACTGGAATGGTCTTATTATGTGGTGAAATTACATCAAAAGCTGTAGTTGATTATCAAAAAATTGTTAGAGAAACCGTTGCTCATATTGGTTATGATGACTCATCAAAAGGTATGTATTTCTACCTAACACAAAATTTTGCTTTTCTTCTATTTGTTGCTCTTTTTCTAAACTTAGCGATTTGTTGAAAAAATGCTTTGCATTCTTAACTATCTGCAATTCTGTAATTTACTACAATTTAAATGAGCAATAGTCAACAAATTCACATCAAAATTTTTTCTTTGGTAATGAAAACTATTCCTTAAAATTGACAAATAGGATTCGACTGGCGAACTCTGAATCTTCTGGTCGCTATTGAGCAACAGTCACCCAACATTGCCCAAGGAGTTCATGCAAATAGGGAAGAAATCGAAATTGGGGCGGGCGATCAGGTATAAATATTTCTCGAATAACTCAGGAGTACACAAATTACGCTTCAAATATGGGGTGTGCTTGATTGGCATGACTTGTTGCTAAGTACGTTTCATTGCTTGTAGCTTAATATTTCATTTTCATTTTTAATGTGTAATGTAAGTCCTTTATTCAGTTACTAATTGATGACAATTTAGATTTGTTGGTTGGGAAAAAAATATGTTAAAAAGCATTTTTACATCAATTTATTCAATACTTGGGTGTAGATAGCATTATTAAAACAGACAAAATGTTTGTAATATGCTCACCGTTTTATACAGGATTTGATTACAAGACATGCAGTGTCCTCCTAGCGTTGGATCAACAATCTCCAAATATTGCAGCAGGTGTGCATGAAAATCGCAATGAAGATGAAGTTGGTGCTGGTGACCAGGTGATTTTTAGAAGCTTAAATTAACATTGTTACTTTTTTTACAATTTTCAGTAAAATTGCTTTCAGCTTAATTTTCTTTATATACTTTGCTTTTCAGTTCTTTTACCTAAAAACCTCGGTGAAGGATTTACAACTTTTCTTTATGATTTTTAAATGTTTACTTTGGTTTTCAACTTCACAGTTCACATTGATAAACTCTAGGTCAACTGATGTGTGATAATTTTTGGTTGTGAATAATAAGTTGGGAACTAATTTTTTTTTATTATATAACAAAGCTAATATTACATATTTATAATGGTAAATATGTTCATGTTGTTTTTAATTGTGTAATATATTTCTTATCTAATGAAAAGCAATTCATGAAAACAATATTCATAATTTGTTATTTCTTTTTATATTTAATTATTGTTCGAGCTTTATCATTCTTGATATTTAACCTATTTCTCACAATTTCGATTGTGAGCAACAAATGTTATCGGAAGAGCAAATTTCAAAACAATTTAAAAATACGAATATATTACAATGAATGAAATGCATCAAAACACACATTTCGCGTTGTATTTGCAACACATACATTTTCATTGCTAAAGACCATGTATCATTAAAGGTTAGTGTTGTGTGTTATCCATTCATTGTCATTAACGAGCCACTTCAAAATTTAATAACAGGAATTATATTCCTGTTATTAAATTCTATGTAATATCTAGTGTTTTATATTTAAAGAGAAAAAAAGCAAACATGTATAATTACATTTTTAATCAAATAATAACAAAAATTTGAAGTTTGTCATTAATCCACTAAGTATATGGGTTAATTGTTGCATAAGGGAAAGTAGTATCTTATCACATGCACATAACAATGTCCACATTCTTGCAAAAATAATTTGCTTGAATGTTCCAAAAGTGTGCAAAAACAACATGGTGGCTATAGGCGTTTCCTTCTAGTTTCGATACTAGATGAGGGCAATGTTCATCTTACAACATTATTTTTACTACATACTATAATGCTAATTTGGGTTGGTGCTTTTTTTTGTGGCTTGACTTTGACTTATAATTTTATTAGGTTAAATCTTATATATTATTTTTTTTTGTGTAAAATAGGGTCTCATGTTTGGATATGCTACCGATGAGACTGATGAATGCATGCCACTGACAGTCGTATTAGCACACAAATTAAATCACAAGATTGCAGACCTTCGAAGATCTGGAGTATTTTGGTGGGCCAGACCAGATTCCAAAACACAGGTGGGTGTAACTCCAATAAATTAAGCAACCATCTACTGAATATTATAATATTAAAAACGGTTTTTTTTTTCTTATATTTGACATTTTAAAATCTATACATGCACATAACAATGTCCACATTCTTGCAAAAATAATTTGCTTGAATGTTCCAATAATGTGCAAAAACAACATGGTGGCTATAGGCGTTTCCTTCTAGTTTCGATACTAGATGAGGGCAATGTTCATCTTACATTATTTTTACTACATAATATAATGCTAATAAATTTCCAATTTATGATAAATTGATAATCTAATCTTTATTTATACAAACTTCTAATACAAAATTAAATATTTAACTCATTCTATCATAACACTGAATCCAAAATTAAAATAAAAAAATATTACTTTGACTCAGGAAATACTTCACTCTAACTTACAATTGATTATATATTGAGTGATAAATTCTGTATTCTTCATGAGATATATTTTATTTTGTTATTTTTGTTACAGGTTACCTGTGAATACAAGTTCGAACATGGAGCATGCATTCCGCAAAGAGTACACACTGTTGTTGTATCTTTACAACATAGCGAGAAAATTAGTTTAGATGAATTGAGATCACAAGTATTGGAAAAGGTCATTAAAGATGTTATTCCTGCAAAATATATTGATAGTCAAACCGTTGTACATATTAATCCATGTGGTTTGTTTATTATCGGTGGGCCACAGGTAATTAATTTATATTATATATTTAATATATATTATTGAAAAAATTTCGATGATGTCTAAGATAGTATTTGCTACTCTTGAGTGCCATGATGTTAATGAATTTCTGAGAAAATTTTCAAATAAGCATACACAACAACAGTATTTGTTACAATGTAATTTTAATTATTTTTATTTCAAATTGCAGAGTGATGCCGGTTTAACTGGTCGAAAAATTATTGTTGATACATATGGTGGTTGGGGTGCACATGGTGGTGGTGCATTCTCTGGAAAAGATTTCACAAAAGTGGATCGATCGGCAGCTTATGCCGCTCGCTGGGTTGCAAAGTCTTTGGTTAAAGCTGGTCTTTGCAGAAGATGTCTAGTACAAGTAGCATATGCCATAGGTGTTGCTGAACCGCTGTCCATTACAGTTTTTGATTACGGAACCTCCAAACTTAAACAAAGAGAACTTCTAGCAGTTGTCAGAAACAACTTTGATCTAAGACCAGGAAAGATAGTTAAGGAATTAAATTTAAGACAACCTATTTACCAAAAGACCAGCACGTACGGACATTTTGGAAGGGATGGATTTTCTTGGGAACAACCAAAGGTGTTACGTATAAATTGACCCCCTACATTTTAAACTTTCCTAAGCTCTCTCCTAACTCCCATATATTTTTAGCTATCCTTATTTATGTAGTTCCTTCTGTGACGGCGCTCTGAACCTTGGGCTGTGCCATTGGACATTACGAGAACTGGATTGTACTAACCTGTCTGTGCAGACCACAGTAGATCCCTGCGGGTTACAATCAGCACGCGGGACTGCTGCAATAATTGTGTAGAGTGAAACGTTCACTTCCTGTTAGACTAGTTTTCACTCCGCACCTTGTGTTGTGTTTACGAAAAAGAATCTATTTGGAAAAGAGCATTTCCGAAAACACTCCGGTCTCTGTACAGTATGGTGTTACGGTAGCAGGCAACTCATTTTAACAACGCCTGCTTCAATGGATTGGACTGGCATTTTCCTGAGAACAATGCTGCCACGGAACTTTTTTTATAGTGTTATTTTTATATTATTTTAATAATTCTAGTATTATACACATAGATATTAAAATTTAATTATTTAGAATATATTGCATAGTAATTATTTGTAATGAACATATGCAATTAGATGATTTTAGATTTGACGATAATATCCTTTATATTGTTGGCACTGTTTTATTTACAAAATTCATCATAGACGTTGTGAAAGTCTTATTTAAATAAATAGATGTAAAAAAATATTTGGTTTTCTTTGGTTTCGCGCTAGAACTATGTATAGATTAAAATTTTTAATATTGCTAAAAGGGAACTTGAAAGACTACATCAAATGAGATGATTTTTTCCCCGAGAGGTGCACATATAAATCAAAAATTATAGTTTTTTTACAAGAGACAAACGTATCGCTATTTCTTCAGAGTTAAAAGGCTGGCCACAGAAATGAACATGTCGAAAACTAATCAAAAATAATTGATCAAATCAATCTCTTTAAAGTAATAATAATTTAGTAAAATATATTGTTTAATTATCTTAAATAAAGATTTTTAAGTAGAAAAAATAGGATTTCTTTTTACAAAGCGTATTCACATATAATTTTCGCACAACTAACTTGCCTAATAAGTAATAAGTATTCCCAACTGATTCTGTATTTAGAGAACATATCTCTAGGGTCTCGTCATTATCAAGTTTATTGAAAACAAATCAATCTTCTACTAGTTTGTGAACCTGAATGAAACTTACTGTTGTAAAAAGATGGCAATTTAAAATAAATGCTAATACATGTCAAATTAATGTTACTATTATAAAAAGTTACAAGTTCTATTATATAAAAACACCAGCTAAGTTTGAGCAAAAATATATATATATACAACCCCAATTCTTTGTGTAATGTATGTAAGTAGGTATGTAAATGTGTTATACAGAATAACCAAACAGCATAAAATTAATTATTGTTTATTATAGTACTGCATAAAATTACATCATTCATAATTAAAATAATTAGTGATTTTTTATTCTACTTTGTGTCATTTTCACTAAATGTATCATCCCTTAAATCTTTAGGTTCTTTTTCCCATCTTGATTTACTTTCGTCACACTTTCTCTCTTTGTCATGTGGTTCCTTTTTGATGGATTCTTCCTTAAGCATGACAGTTTTTAAAACTGGGTCTATTTTATCTCGTACATCTATTAATGTATGTTGAAAAAGTTTCATAGTAGACTAAAAAATAGCAACAAAAATTAGAACACTATGAAATGCATTTTCAACTAAATATACTAACAGATAATCGTGATGCTGAATCTTCTGAAATTTTTAGCCTTTCCCTGTAATCCTTTAAATCAGAATTTAAATTTTTAATTGAGTTATTAAATTTATTATTTTTTTCTAGTAATTTTCCATTTTCAGTTTTTAGATCAACCATTCTATTTTCGGTTTCAAGTCTAGCCTTTTCACTTCTCTCTAACTGGGCTATTAACTTTGCTACATCAACTAGCGCACCACGAAAATTGACGAGTCCTAAAAAAAAATAATCAAAAATGATAGTTAAACAAAAAATAAAAAGTTCTAACCATCATCAGAATTTGGCATTTCAAATGTTGTTTCACTTTTAGGCTTTTTTTGGCATTGTTCATCATCAATGAAAATAGGTAATAGTTTTTTATTTCCAACAGCTAGTTCATGCAAATTCATATCTCTTTCAGAGTCATCAATAACAATCAAATCTTCATCTTTAGGTTTATCTGTCAGTTTTCTGTAGTGGAGGGAATCTCTCGTAATTACTTTACTAACAAGTTTACGAACTTGTGCTCTTGATAAACTCAATCCTAATGTATACAAAAGATCCTCTATATCCTTTTCAAAAATGTATCCACAATGTGTCTGATCAAAATACACAAATGATAACAATAAATTTCGATCTTTAGTATACATTTTAGGTCTATCACGTTTTTTCTTATCTTTATCCGACTTTTTTTTATCACGTAAATCTTCATCATCTTCAAAATCATCTTCTTCACTATCACCAAGTTCGGATTTTCTTTCATCTTTCTTTGAATCTTTTCGTTTTTCCTCGTCTTTCCTATCATTTTTCTTTTCTTCACTTTTTTTGTCCCTTTCCTCTCTCCTATCCTTATCATCACGTTTATCCCTTTCGTCTTTCCTTTTATCGTCGTCTTTCTTTTTATCATCTTCTTTCTTTTTTTCATCATCACATTTCTTATCGTCATCCTTTTTGCGTTTGTCATCTTTCTCTTTGACTTTTTCAGGTAACTCACTCAGTGCTGTATATATATTGAACCCAAAATCTCTCATTAACATTTCGTTAAACAATTCAGCAAACAAAGAAACTTCAAAAGAATGTTCTTTTGTATCTTCTGGTCGATAATCCAACAGTAAAGATATTGACATAACAGTACAATCAAATTTACCAGACTTTGCCGTTCTAGATGGATGAACAATTATATGTTGTTGTTCAGGTAAAGTGAAACGTTTTTCTATTTGGGCCTTCTTTTTCTCATCTAGTTTTCTTTCATCTGACTGAAAACAAAAATTTTTTATATGATTTTTCACTGACTGATTAGAAATAGTATGTCATAAATTTTAATATTCATATAAACCAAAATTATACATACATCAGTTTTCTTTTCATCTACTGAATCGATCTCGATGTCAATTTGTGAATCTTTCGAGTCTGTATCGGGTTTTTCAGCTTCAACTTTCAAAGCTTTTGTAAGCTTAGCTATCAATTGAGACTTGAGGCCCTTGGAATTGATGCCTCTTGCTTTCAGTTCGTTCCTTAGATCACTAACAACCATAGTTTTGGGATCGAGTTGAGAGAAATGAGTTGGTTCTAGTTTATCACTGACTGGCTCCTCCTCCTAATGGAAGAAAATAAAATCCATTACCTTAAGAATGATGTATGTAAGGCACACATCAGTCACCCATCCTTCCACCCAATCACGCACAGAATGGTGAGTTTAGGCCATTTCATATACCAAGTCGCTCAGGTGTGCAGAGTGGCCCAGACCACTGCGTATACCTAGCCTATTATACATTAATAAATATTAGATGCCTTTTCATCAGTCGTCGGCTGCTCGTCGAGGTCCTGGTCTGCCTTCAGCTTCCGCTCCAGCTGCTTGCGATAGTTAAGGTGAAGGCCATCCCACTCCAGTCGGGTGGGAACACAGCTCCAAACATCTGGCAGAAAGATCACCACCGTCTCTACACGAGCTGGTACGGCTTTGCCCTTGTGACTGCTCTCGCTGCGACGGTAGTACAGCTCCACGAAGCGGTACCTATTGGAACACACAGGTCAGCTGGTCATTCTCAGGCTTTACCAGACACAGTCTAAGCACACCACTTACGCGTCCGCTCCTCTGGTTGCTAAAGCTTGTACTGTACAAGTACAGTACATGCATGCAATTCTTTATGAAAAATAATACAGAAAAACTACATTTTTTGATAGTTTGCTGCATCTACACTACTGTAAATCTTCAATTAAAAAACTGTGAATAAAAGAAGAAATCTAGAATAAGGTAAAATGTCATGATTCATAAAATGTGCACAAAGTAACAAAAAATATATTAGTTAAACCCACTCACGTTCTAAAAGTATAATACTATCACAGGAATAATAATAAAACAAGATATCAGGACTCACTTCATACTTGCATTACATAGGAAATGAAAAAGGCAAATCGCCAACTTACACAAAAGGGGATAAATCAAAAATGTCTTAATTACATTTTGTAATTTTATTCGGTTTAAATTATTGACAAATAAATAATATCAAACTTCACCAATGTGTGTGTACTTAATACTGATAGGGACCATTTAGATATTTAATGAGGTCCAATAAAGTATTTATATGGAAAATTTCAGTCATTAAAAAATGTATTATTTAGGGTATTCTTTATTACATCGCATACAATCTGAGTATAATCACGCTAGAGAACCTATTTTTTATTAATAAAAATATCAAAAATATGTAGGCCGATTTGAAATAACACATGAAGAAATCTGTAAAATCTGACAATTCACAATTACACTACAATAGTCATCCTTGCAATAAGCTTTACGTCAACAGAAAAAAAATCATTAAAAGTGAAAAAGCGTTATAATTGACACAATGCAAAGTTTCTGCTTTGATTACACAAATTTTACAAATTGTACAATTTGATGTACATTTATAAAATATTTGACACCCTGCTGAATAGATTGACTAACATATATGACAAACATATGCAGTGAATCATAGCCTCATGACTTGACAAACATTATACAGTAATGTAATTCTGTTTAAGCTACCAAAATAGGAACAGATATTTAAAAAATGAGAAGCCCAAGAAAAGGGCGAAATGGTAACAATTATTACAGCATATGGACCTAATGAAGAAGAAAAATACGGTGAAGAGAAACGAAATAAAAACGACTATAGACTCATAAAATAACTCAGCAATAACTCCAGTGTTATCCACTATATTTAGGAACGAAATAACAAAGGAATAAATCGCAAATAAAATACAACTGCATATCAGTTACAAACATCTATAAAAGTTCAAATAACTATACATAGATCAATATTAACATATTGTAGTGAGACAATGGTAATTAATAGTTCAATAAAAAGTAAGGTGCAAGTGGTTGAAATAAAGTGTCTTAAAAGAGTGACTAGACTGAACAGAATAATAAAAAAAAATGTAGACATAAGAGAAAAGATGGAGATAAAATCTGTACTAAAATTCAATAATAAAAAAAAAACACCTAGGATAGTCACAAAAATTAGTACAAATACGTGAGGTTAGAGCAAGGATAACAATGGGTAGAAAAATACCATAAGAAAGTGCTACACACAATAGCTAAACAAATCACAAATAAAGAAAAAACGATAAGAGGTAAAAGACTTAGCTGAATACAAACATCGTTCATCCCATAATATTTTTTGATTATATTGTATTAAGATGTAATTTATAAATTGTCGATCAATTGATGAAAAAAAAATGACATGACAATTGACGCAAGAGCTCCAATTTCAAAATAATAAAAAGTATTAGCATTCACCCCTGTTACTGTTATTATCTGTATTTTGTATGTATGGTGAATGGAAAGAATATCACCAGAAAAAATATGCATATAATGTGCCTCAAAAAATTTAGGTATATTTTTTCCCCTCACTGGTTTTTGATTAAATATTGTGACTGCTATTTTTATCATTTCTTGTTTAATTTTAAAGGTCAAAGGTAATACGTATCTCAACCCCTTTTACTAGTCGATGATATAGATTAAAAAATTATTACAAATAGAATTTTTTTTTTAATTAACAGAAATGGTTTTACTTATTATAATTTAAAATTCACATACATGCATTAATAGAAGAAAATATTAAAAATATAACCAACTCACCTTGTATAAGATCTATATTAACATACTTATAATATACAACAACGAAGGTTTTTTGTACTATAAAACACAATAAAAAATGAAACATGCAAATTTTACCTAAACCAACTTACCATTGTGTACAACTTGACAGATCGATTCCTGTTAATGCCTTGCAGGTTCGAATTGCAGTTTTAATTAGTACCGAAGGATCTTTTTCTGGATTTTCACCATCAAGGGATGCACTCCAAGGTCCACCAATAGCCATTGTTTCATTTTTTCCTCTTAAGCCAACCAAAAAATTAATTAGTCTGGTTGGATGAACATAATCTCGTTCTTCACTATCGCGATCTCTCCTGTCTTTATCTTCCGCCATTGCACAGCATTTTTGATATAACTCTTCTGTGCCGGGAACACTCATAAGCATCACCTAAAAAATAATTCCTATATCAATAAGCAGATGACAACTTGACGTTACAGCCAATCACCGCTAGGTGAGAATTTATTATATACATTTAACTGGATCAGTATCTAAATTTTTGTAGATAGATACTTTGTAATACAAACCTTTGCAGAAAATAAATAATCAGCATCAGGTGGTTCTAATATTGCATCATTAGGTACAACAGAATCAACTTCCTTATTCATTATGTGGAATGAGCAGGGCTTATTTAATGTAAATGGTTTGTCTGCTGGAAACGCATCTATCCAACGAAAACTGCTGATAAAGAAGTCTGAGGGAATATATAAATTGGCATATCTTCGTCGTATCTCCAAAACATCTGCATCTGATCTAAAACATAAAAAAAATTATATCCTGGCAAAAAGAACAAAACAATTAGTAGTCTGATTAAAACTCTATCTGAATAAATATTAAGGTTCAACACATCAGTTCAAATCTTAGTTGAGACATTGTAATTTATTTTCAGATAATATAATAATAATGGAAGACCTAAATGGAAGCGTAGTTAATGATAACATAACACTGGAGAGACGGCTTGGAAAGGAGGGAGAGATCACCTGAAACGACAGTGAGAGAAGAATAATAAGAAAAAAGTAAGAAAAAGAATATAAAGTGATTAATAGTGAGGGAAACGTGAATGATGAAATGACAAAAACAGGAAAGTTGTACTACTTATAACCTTACACAGACAGGTAAGAAGGTTGCCGATTAAGGAAGTTATTAAACAAAATAATATTGGGTGATCATTATTAGAAATTACTCACAATAAATAGTTTTCAATAAGTAGTTATAACCTGAAACGTAACATTGGCAACAATTCAATTTATTATTAAAAATTTAAATTAATTTAACTACAAAAAAAAGCTTTTGCCTTGCTTACAAAGTATCTATAACTAATATACAGGTTGATCCAAAATTACCGCCCCAAATTCAGGGCGTCGATAGGTGACATCAGATTGAGTAAAAAAAGTGTGAACAAAAATTCTCTAAGAACCTTTGTTCTAGAGATATAGGCATTTTAAAATTATGCAATTCGGCAACATGGGTAACAATCGAGTCGTCAACCAAAATAGTAATCGAATCATCATTACATTACATACTGTGATTGATCATCGTATGAGTTAACCGAACCAAAATGTGAATGGTTTGGAAAATAAATTTACGCCCAATGTCATTTACCTTATGTGAATTTGACTAACTAATTTAATAATTACTT